>ML785623.1:152973-165067 GCA_009831015.1 Picea engelmannii | reverse complement strand
TTATTGGCCTAATTTAGAGTTATTGGATGTACCCTAGGATAAGGTCCTTGTCTGTTAATATTGTATTAGAACAATCGGTCTCGTTCGAAGTCTTCGGGTCCCCTTGGAGGTGGGTCGATTGAGTCCTCGTGACTTGTGTCTCCTGTAGAGGTCGTGTCGACCCTGATCTCGTAGTACTTGGTGTTTTTATTGCGTAGTCGGTCTGTGTCGGGCGGGATATAGACTCCTCTTGCAGCTTAGTATGTTTTTCTGTGCGTAATCCGGTGGAAGGAATCCGGTGCCGTATCAAGAGTCTTGGGCTGTTTAAAGGCACAGTTCCACTCTTGCGACACCTTCTGAGCCGTATCAGTAGTCTCGGGCTGTTTAAAGGCACAGTTCCACTACTGCGACTCTACCGACGGATTCCTTCGAGTCGGTGACAGTACTGTGCCTAACCCCTGGTGTCTGTCTCTGCCTATCGCCAATAGTTGCCCGCCTCCTGTTCAAGGGAATTTGCTTCTTGTTGTCGTTATGATAAGTTGGGTCATCTGGATTGTATTCGTCTGACATGCATCCTGATGGTTCGAGTGTTGACCTAGAGTCGAGGGGGTTGTTTCTTCTTCACACGCGCACACACCTTTAAAAAAAAAAAATTCATCGGTTGACTGAGTAGTTGTCCTTAGCTAGGAGGGGTGTTACACAAGACTTGCGCTCCTTCAGTAATCCAACTTGCTAATCATCGAAAATTTATCAGTACCTCCCATCCAATGCTAGGGGTACTCTTCTTCCCCCTTAGCCCCCCGAGCTGCCAAGGGGACACACACAAGAAACTAGAAAAGAATATCTCCAAGGCATGCCTCGCAAGGAAGAGCTTCCACTCTTTCTTCAAGCTTGGTATCCCAACTCTCACAAGTAAAACACAGTCCACAAAATTTTGATAACAGAACGTTAACAATTAAAAGAGAGATCCATTTCCCTTCTACCATATTTGTTTTATAGAAAAATCCCCAATGACACATGTCCTCATGCACAATTAATTATATTTTTAATTAATTTAATTAGGATTATTCACCCACACACTTGTCACACTCTCCCCAAGTTGAACAAGTAATTACCATTTTTATTTTACTTAAAAATCCAATTTCCCTCACATTCCCCAATGTGTTCCTATTTTTGCTCTTAGTTGTCCCTTTGTTCCCCAAATTTTCATTTAATGAGTATCTCATAACTATATCTTAGTTAGAGTTGGATTAAGAGTCTTCTTCTAGTTGGACTGGTGGTAGCTTGACTCGATATTCTATTCCATGTGTACTCATATTCTCTCATATTATTATTTCTTCTATTTTAAAAATCAATTTTATTAATTTTATGCACACATGTGCATTTTATTTTAACCTTTAAATTGTATTCCTCTTTTTCCTAGAGTTTGATTATATTCTCAAATAGTTTAACTTATGTCATAATTGATTTAGTCCTTTATTTAGATTTAGACTTAGGCTTAGACTTTTGTTAGGATTTATATTTAAAAATTTAATGATTAATTAATTATTTTATTCCAACAAGGTCCAATCATTTCAATGTTTTCTAGGCCACCTAGATTTATTGACTCAAGTTTTAATAATGTGATGTGCCCTTCAAGACACACCTCCGTGCTCCAAGGGTGACACTCTCCTTAGACGGGTTTTGGAAGTTTGTCCGACCCTTGGAGTCAATACCCCATTCGGTCAACCTTTTGAAAGACCAAGTTCTTCTAAGGAATAATGACTCTTCCTTACTACGCTACCCTTAGAAATCTTCATGAGCGACTGTCTTAGTCTGTCTTCACGACATCGTGGACCTCCTGAACTAGATAATGATTAACATACAACTCAGACCACGATGGGAGTGCCAGTAGGCTGTGATAGGTATGTTTCCACACCTCTCCCTCAATGTATGGTTTCGGTGCATGGTCCCTTTACTCCTTATGTGAGTCGGATTAGCAAGCATCGTCAATCCTGCATCCACTAACAAAAGTAGTGTCAATCATCCATATACATAAATCATACTGAAATAAGTCATATGTCGCATGTGCATAAAATGAAATACTCAAACAAATACAATCCACTACCTAACTCAATCTGGATTCGAAGGAATTCCATTGATTCCATCAACATCCGTAGCTTGTCATGTGTCTTGGAAACTTAGGAAAACTCATCAATAGCATCTGCCAATACATATACATAAAAATTACAATAAGTCGCAATACATCATCATCATCATGTATAACCCATAATCGAAACAAAATCATAATATACCATAACCATATCACTTGCACGCAAGTGTCCTTACAGAATATGTCAATAAAAGTGTGCTCAGTAGAGAGGGATGTTACACAGTTGCAACAATTGTTGTATAAGGGTGTGATTCTAACAAGTACCTCCTATGACATCCTCAAGAATTAAAACATTTTTTTTTTAATTTTATTTCCTTGCAAATAAATTTCATTTATGGAAATTCGTACTGGTTCTTATTAATACAATTAATTAGTATATTTGTGACTGTTGAGCAAGAGTTTGAATTTCCATCTATCCTCTTTTGATGGACAAATGTATGAGATGAATATTTTTAATAAAAGAAATGTTGGAAACAAGTGGAATATCCAAGTTAAAAGTAGTTGAATATGACTCCATGAGTGGGGAACTTGTTTGAGTTAACTCAGAGCTGATTATTACAAGTGTCAGAAGTGAATTTTTGTCACTCACAACCCCTAAAAATCAGGGATTTGTAAAGTTGTGAATTTCCAAGGAGGTAAATGAATAGGAAAACTACCAAGAAAATAAAAACGCAATATATACAACATATGTGGGAGGAATGACGCTACTTATTATGTTGGGAGAATGAGTATTTGTTGTATGAGCACTTCTATGTTAGGAGAATGATTATTTTTGAACTATACGAAGGTTTTGTGGCTAAGGAAGTGAAGCTCAATTTTCCCTTATCGAGACATGGTTAGGCTAGGGGGTGATCAGGACAAGTGATAGTGAATGTTATGCATCTACGGTTGGGTGGAACATGGTTATTCCAATTGTTTCCATCCTGTTTACATATATGTATAATATCCATTTCAATTTGTATATGCATCCTTGTCTTTAATCAATTGTTAGATTGCAAAGATCATTGTATTAATTGTGTCAGTTTAAGACTAAATAAGTATGATTACATTCTGTAGGAAACTGTATATTTCCATCCCTTAATATTTTCAAACAGTAAGAATGTATCTTGGCAAAGTTTTAGAAAATTCTTAGTATGGAATAATATTTTCTTTAGATTATATATATTTAGTACACACATAATCTATGTTATGGTATAAAGAATTAAATAAATAGAAGTAAGAGCAAATCCATATATATATATATATATATATATATGGTTTCCTTAAGTTATTAGTATAGGGGAAAATCAAATCCATGTTATGTATCAAGGGATCCTTGAATAATATAAACAAAAGTACATAAATCTCCTTCTTCAGAAAACATGAGTAAAAGAAGAAAAGATATATGATATAAATTATAAATACATGAAATAGACATAACCCTCATTACAAAACCAAGATGTTATAGTTTATTGGGAAATTATTGTGAAAATAACATTCTTACAGGTTAATGAAAAGGATTTGAATAAGAATTCAGTTAGATATCATATTTGGATCTATTGAGCAAAACAAGGAAATCATGCAGTAGATTGTACACAAACTATTCTTTAGAAAAAAAAATATATCCCAATAAAAATTTACATATAAATATACATGTCATCTCATCAGTTCATTTACTTTACATATTCAACAAATTTACCAACTTAACCAGAACTTTGACCTCAAAACGAGAACTTTGACCCAAAAAAAACATATTTTTGCATAAAAAACATGAAAATGAAATGTTATGGATGAAGTTAATTTAGTACTAGCTTGTAGATGGTATTATTTTTTGGAATAATTATGATGATGTGTTATTGAGGTGTTTAGAAAAGAATGGCATTGAGGAAGTCTTGATTGATTTACATGATGATCCAATAGATGGGAATTTCTTTTGAGATACAATTACACACAAGGTATTAAGTTTTGGATATTATTGGCCAACGTTATACAAAGATGTGCATACATATGTTCACAATTTTTCATTTTCCAAACATATGCAAGAAAAGAGAAGAAATTCATGGTTCCTTTACATCCTATTACCATTTATAGACTTTTCAAACAATGGAGCCTTGGAACAATACATGAGATCACCCCAGATTCCTCAAAGTAGCATAACTAGATATTAGCAACAACATATTATTTTATTGAGTGGATAGATGTTGTTTTGTGAACAAATGTGAATCATATTACACTAATATAATTTTTGGAACAACACAATGTCACCAAGTTTATATTTTTATCTATGTTCATATTTGGCAATGAATTGTACTTTCAATCCATGGTTATGATTCTTTTTTCTTTGGAAAAGGGGAACGCTTTACATTATTTTAGCCAATTATTATCCATAAGGTAATGGTGTCACAAAATATACAAACAATAACTTGATTAGGATTATCAAAAATATGGTGGCTAACCATCACTACAACTAGCACAATTCTCTTTCCATTTCATTGTGGATTGATCAAGTCATACCAAGAGTAACCTTATCAAGGAATGTATCCCTATTTTCTTATAAATGTAAATGAAGCATCCTTACCAAAGAATTCATTCCTGGGGACAAGTTGGGGAAGTTAAGAAAAAGAGAAAATTGTTGACTTTGGGAACTTGGTGGCTACCCAACCTTGTGTGTGTTTCCCAAGAAAGGATAAATCTCTGAGTTGAGAGGCCAACAATACTCTAAACCCAATTATTTATCTCTTAGGTGTCGCATTCAGAAAATTTTGTGATTCTCAACCTAGGAAAGAGATAAAACTTCTATTTTTCACTTATAAAGGATATTTCATGGATTTTAAAGGACGGGGAACCTACAAATCCATTTTATTTCCCTTCTTGGCCCTCCAACTGAGTGAAGTTTCCATCTTGAGAAAAATTGTTAAGTTTATTGTGCATACTACCTCTCCAACCAAGTAATTTACTATGTTGGGTCCCCAACTCAATTATTAGTAGTTTCTTAGTTTGTCTACTATTTTTTCCTTATGTAACTCTTAGTTACTACCTTGGAAGTCCAAGTTATAGCCTCATACGCACTAGGTATATTTTTCCTTCATTAATTTCTATTACTCTATCAGATAAATCTCTCCCTTCCACTCTTATTTGAAGGTGAGTGTTCCTTCATTATTTTATTTCATTTATTGTATATGCATCATTATTCGAATCCATTTCAATCGGCAAGCACCACCACTGATTTCCCAGGACTAATGTGAAATGATTCCACCATGTCAACAATGTGGTTTTCCTTACAAATTTCTATTGCAGTTTTCTCTCTCTCTCTCTCACTTTAAACATCTTGGAGAAGTCATTGTTGCATTATTATGGTTGTGAATGTGTTGAAGTAATCCACATATTGAGTAGGTATTTAGGTGAAGAGATCTTACTCGTAGACCAAAGATGTAGTGCCTCTTTTTGGAATATGAAATAACGATTTCCATCACTTGTGTGTGCAATGAATTGATCTGTTTCATGTTGTGGGTTGAATTGAAGATTACATTCTAAAAAATAGCAACCCATTTAATATCAAATATTTCCTTCCCCTTGATTTAGTCTATGGATGCATTATTTTCATGCTTTATAAATGCATTTTTTAAATTCTTTGAATGCATGATGATAGTTCAAGATTGATTGAAAACATTGGATCAGATATGTTGGTTTACATGCTAGGTTATGTGAAAGATTAAAATGAAGAAGAAGCTTATATTCATGAAGATATTAACTAGTATTGTTACTTATTGAATGATTTATCAAATATTTTGTTAAATCCATATCGGTGTGTGAGTTTTTCTTGACAAGAGGTGGTAAGGTCAATAATTATCAATGATTTCCAAGACTTCATGCATATTTTCTAAATTATCCGTCGTCTCTTTTATTTTCAAGATTGTATTTAAAGAGTTTAACTTATATATTGTTAATTATCCATATGCTTGTGCACTTTCAAAATAAAAATTTGCATACTAATATGAAATACAACCTGAATGGAATGTAATTGTGTACAAATTCATTTTCACGGAATGGATGTTTCAATCAATGATTAAGTCCCTCCCATTGCACCTTTTACAAATTGGCATGGTTATTTTCTTATTAACAAACTGAAAGGAAAATAGGTATACTTTTCAATGGGTTGAGAATCACCCATGTATATCAACTTTGATATCAAAAGAAAATAAGGAATATATTGAAGTTAATCACATTGATGAATTTGTTAAAAATGAACATTGTATTGCAAAGTTAAATAGAGATATTGATGAAAATTGATTTATGAGTTTATTTTGATAGTTTGTTACCATAACAGTAAAATATCATGCATTTATGTATTTAGCTTAAGAAAAGAGAGGGAAAAGTATCTTGAAATAGATTCATTTTGTTTTGGATGAGTTAACTTGGGATCAATTGTTGATTATTGTTTTCTGACGCTTCACATATGATGTGGAATATTTTTTTGGGCCATAAAGTTATATTAATTTTATGTCATCATTGTGCAAATAATGGAAAGAGACATATTATATCGCATAAAAACATGTAGGTAAAAGATTCATTGAATTTTTTATAAACCATTTAATACTCATACTTTCACAAGATTCCACTGCTAAAAACCAATACAAGAAAGAAGATTCATGATAAAAGACTATATATAAGTTCTTTAGCATAATCAAAACTAATACAAGGAATAATATGCATAATACAAGACTATATAAATGCTTTACCATAATCAAGTAGAAAATGTCTAGTTCCCATTGAATAAGACAAGAAACAAAATAAAGGACTTGAAAACTAACCCATCAAAGTTCATACCTCCAAATTGACGAAGGAAAGGGACATAATTTTGTAGCTCATAAAGTTAAACATCATCAAAGGTTTTCAGATCTTGAAGAAAATAAAATCAAGTTACTACTCAAAAATCATGAGACATTTTTCTCATCATGTATTCATAAAAGGACAAATATTTTGTTCGATAGTTTTGTCTCAAGTAGGAAACTTTTTCAATTATGGAACATTTAAATAAATATTATTCTCACAATTGATTTGAATAATCAACATAAATGTAAAAAGAAATTTGTGAAATTCTTGAGAGTTGAAGATAGTTGAAAAGTATAACTTAATTATTTTTATTATGATTTATTATGATTTATTATTTTTATTAATTATTTTTATTATAATTGGTTCCCCAAACTATGATGTCAAGAAGCATGTAGCAAATCTTTTAGGACCTTTGGTTGGAAACAAAGACTCTTACATCAAATATTCAAGTGACTTTGTGAAACTCATCACCGATGAAGTTGAACCAAGGGATACATTCATTAGTTTCGACGTAGCTTATCGTTTCTCTAAAATCCCATTGAATGAAGTTTTTCAGGTTATCAACGAAGTTACAGACTTAGTGGTCCATAAACGGTGGGCCTATGGCCTAATCATTTCGTCAACAAATATATTTTCAAAATTAAATATTATTCTCAATATATTTTAAGGCACACACTCTTCATCAAGAGAAGTGTGATGAAATGGTGCAACATCCCCAGTAATTTACTATTATAAGATTATTTCCCTTTTCCCAAACATTAATGAAATTGTATATAAGATAAATAAATGAGTATACAATAAAATAAAATTGCTACATGCCACAAGAAACTCATCCTCCCTCAAATCATTGTGTATAAGACTGGGATAAATGAATCTATAGTGTGATATATGTTATAATATTCAATAAATGAGCACAATCATCCTCAATTATAGGGAAATCAATGTCGCGCTCTATGCATACAATTAAAGGAATAGCCAAAAAAATACCCAATGTTGTGCAAGCGTACCAAGAGATTGTTTAATGGTGAATTTATTCAATTGCAGAAGGGATCATCCATAAGAATGGATTTTTCATTTCTCATAAATACATAAATAACTCTCACTAAAAAAACTACTAATAGATAAATCACACACACCACATTCGCAGTAGTGGTTAAACGTACCATAATTAACATATATTTATTTTTGCTAAGAAAATTATTTACAAATGGTGAGTTGTGCATGCTAAAAAATATCTGTAGCGAACCTCATCGTTATGACAACAACTCTGTAGCAGGTACAAATTTATTTATTTTTTGTTTAAGGTGTGTGCGTGCACGTAAAGAGGAAACAGACACACTTGACTCTACGTCGCCACCCGACGGCTAACAAGACGCAACCACGATGATCACAACAAGAGAAAACAAGGCGCACAACAAGTAACTGCAAGAATATAAACGACATAGACATAAGGAAGAATCCATAACAGTAGATTTTACTATTTCAGCACAAGAAAGCAGGGCGTTTAATCTTAGTCCTCTGCTCCGGAGAGAGAGAAGGTCAGATAGGCTCCTGGCCGACTGCTCAGGAAGAAACTAGTAACCCGACTACGAACAAGATGCAAGCAAGACGAACACAACAAGACGACATATGACATACCACAGTAACAACAAGCAATAAATTCCCCTAGACATAAGTCATACAACTAGCAACTGTAAGCAGAAAACGACCCCAGGTGTTATGTACAGTACAGTCACAGATGGAAGAATCCAACAGTAGAGTTTACTATTTCTGCACAGAAAAGCAAGGAGTTTAATCTTAGTCCTCTACTCCAGAGAGAGAGAAGGTCAGATAGGCTCCTGGCTGACTGCTCAGGCAGAAACTAGTAATCTCTATCAGGTGTGTCACAAGAGTGGAAACCTTGCCTTTAAAGGGCCCGAGACTCTTGATACGACACTGGATTCTTTGCACAGAAAAATCACACACATAGAAATATATGCTAAGGCTACATGGAGGTGTCTATACCCCATCTAACACAAGCAGACCAAGAAAACGCTACATCAAAAACACAAGACCATCGCTACGCGATCACATCCAACAACATCACAAGAATTCCATGGTGCAAGAAAATTTTATTGCGAAATCCGATCATAAAACGACATAAGTGCGAGCGCAAGAAATTAACCTTATTTTAATTTAAGATGCAAAGGTAATCCCCCTATTAGCAAATCTTAATGACTTAGCGTGCTTAGTTTAGGACCTTATATTTATCTACTACTGATGATAATTAGTTCCATCATCCCTGCCATAAAATATCAACCATTTTCACTTTGCAATGCAATGACTAACCCCATGACCATCACGTCACCACTGATGATTTACTTATATCAACTACATTAACCTTACCATAAATAATGACAATATTAACCTTAACCATTCCATATCCATTTGGATTAATATTAAATGATTCATACCTAATCATTACCATTAATCTATACATAACCATTACCCTTAATCATGATATAATCATTACATAGTCCTTACATCATCCTTACCGTTAACCATTTTTCATTCCATTATATTATTTCGATAATTACTTAACATTGTTACCTTATGAAGCCATGATTATTTAACAATACTACCATTCACACCATATTACTTTCACTAATATCACTTTAACCATTATTACAAATACATCAATATTACTTTAACCATTATTACCATTAAAACAATAAAACTAGGCAGCAGAAATAAAACCACTTACTTCCAATAGAATAAAACAATGTCAATGCTTCATGCAAGGAAAACGCTGAACTTTCCAAAACAATAGCATAACTAGACAACTGTAGTAAAATATGTGATAACTTATGTGTGTTAGAAGACAGTTGTAATAAAGGCAGAACTATTCCAATAGTAACAACATATTTGGCAATGATGATTACATATATATGTATTGACGTTGATTACATATATATTTGACAATGATATATATGTATTTTAAAATATCATTTAATGTGAAAGTACTAAATCTTATTAAATTATATTGAGCTCTGAACCATGTTTGAAGAATGACCAATCCCTCTACTTTTAAGACTACGCACACACATCTATATAGCCCAAGTGTGAATACCTTTTATAAAGGACAAGAGAATATATGTCATGATATACTTGATACAATTATAAATAAATAAAAACATTGACATGGACTGAGTATTAAACTTTTCAACAAAATATTTTTCAACCATACATCCCAGATAATAACATATAACACTGTACATCAATATGGTTCATTCTAATTTGTCAAATGAATTCTTTTCCAAACAAGTTAATCTTAACACAATTCACTGGAATTTACTTGATGCCTTGTAGGGAACCAAATACCGTTTCGTTTGACTTAACAACTTAGAGGTAAGTTCTGTTGCAATATATTTATTTTTATTCAACCGTTAATTTCGCTGCCTCAAGGAAATCCACACACCATGACCACGCCTTCATAAGAATTGAAGGATCATCGTAGATTTCTGTTGTTGAATAGAAAACAAGGAACAAAACATACCCGTAATTCAACAGATGGCAAGATTTGTCAGTAATTTCAGTAAACGAAAAAGAGGAGAAGGGAATACGTGGGTATCCAGCCATGGCTGTAAAGGAATTTGGTCCCCTACAGGAACGCTGCCATGCAACAGAGGGAAACGGTCAGCTGCAATAGATGGTAGAATCGCCAGGAAGAAGATACCCCGGGAGAAAAACGCGCAGAGGTCATAAAGCATGCGCCACCAAAGGAATTTACCCAAAACAAACTGTAACCAAACTTAATTCCCAAGGATGAAATCGCTTCTGGAAAAAAAAGGAGGTGAGTCTGTGGTTTTCCGAGAAGATATGTGTGAATGCAAGGCCGCGTTCTAGAGAAATTCATCCACATACAAATTTAAGCAAATGCAGAGATCAGGTAACCCCCAACTCGCAGAGATCAGGGTGGATTATGGAGGAGTGTCCTCAGTCTAAATGCTGAGAGCCCGAAACCAACATGCAGAGAATTTCAAAAATCATACGCAGAGAAAATTGGGGCCAATGACATGCTGAGGGCAACACAAACGCATAAGGAAAATTTCAGAGCTCAAGGGAAGAAAAACGCAGTGTTTAAGTGACTGATTGTTGGGGAGTATACTCCTCCCAACGCAGGAATATAAAAACGTAGGAATTTATATTATAAATACGCAGAGAGTATCACAAAAAAAAATGCAGGAAATTTCACCCCAATACGCAGAGAAATTCCACTATAAAATGCAGAAATGTCACTGTAAAAAATGCAAGGATTTTTAACCCCAAATCGCAGAGAAATTCCACTATAAAAACGCAGAAATATCACTGTCAAAAACGTAGGGAGTTTTAACCCCAAATCGCAGAGAAGTTTTAACAACAACGCAGAGATTAAAAACCGTTATCGATGGATGAGTCAGACAGAAACAAGTTGCCGACAAGGGTTAAATTCACAGTTAATTATAAAATTCATCACTCAGCAGTCGTAGGATAGAGTCAAGAGGTTTCACAAGCATTGTAACAATTATTCTATGCGAATCGTCAAGGAAAATGGTAGATGCAGGAACCATTATATAAAATTTCAATGCCATTTCACTTTTCTAATAACAGTTAGATCTACATCAGTTCTAGTGCTTTCTATTCTACCAAATAAGCGACCATACCTTTTCATTTTCGCCTGCCTTGAATGATGACCCCACTCTCTGTGTCTCTCCTGCTCCATGCCACTCCCGCTCGCTGACTGTAGAGACCTCACCGGTACCTCCCAGCCAATCTCTAGGGGTACTCTGCTTCCCCCTCAGCCCCCCGAGCCGCAAAGGGGCCACACAAGATCCAGAAGATAAGTCTAGCTTCTCAGCTCGCCTCGCAAGGCTGAGCTACCACTCCAATCAGAGTTGATAAAAACCCAACTCCTCACAAGCAATCAGTCAAGCCACAATCCGGTAGCGTAACGTTACGCTAACCGTTCCCCCTTTCTTCCTCATCTTTCCCTTCTTTTATAGAAATTTGAGACCCACCTACTTTCCCTAAATCACTATTAATTTAATTTTTAATGACAATCCTCCAAAAATTATCTGTCGTCCAAGTGTCACTCATCCCCCACGTTTCTCCAAAATTATTTTCTTTAAAATT
>ML785623.1:140485-152394 GCA_009831015.1 Picea engelmannii | reverse complement strand
ACTTGACTGATTGGTAGACATCTATAACCCCTGGAGTCAACACTCCGCCAGGTGAACTTGTGGGAGACTAAGGGCTCTAAGGAATAAGGCCCCCGCCTTATTGCGCACCCCTTAGAATCATCGTGAGTGACTGTCACAGTCTGCCCTCATGGCATTGTGGATACTCTCGAACTAGGTAATCGTTAACCTACAGTTTGAGCCATGGCGGGAGTGCTAGTAAGCTGTGGCAGGGTTGTTGTCCACCCCTCTCCCTCAACCTCTCTGGAAATCGTGTGTGGCCCCTTTACTCCATATGTGAGTCTGGTTGGCAAGCTATAGTCAGCCTGCATCATCAACCATCATGTCAGAACAAGTCAACAACATATCATCAAATCAATAAAATATCACGGTAAATAAATCAACCCAAATAGCACACTCCCTGATTCAATCCAGAGTCCAAAGGGTTTCGTCGATGCCTCTGCATCCTCAAGGTCCAAAACCCTGCACACTCAATAAAACTGAGTCAATAGCACCTATCTACATCAAGTAGTAAAACATCATGTCGTCCATCATAATGCATCATAATCAAGTATAAATGTATTAACATCAGAAAAGTTCAGATCACTTGCGAGCAAGTTTCCTCAAATAATAAGTTTTCTCAGTGCGCCAGAGCTGGATGTTACAATATCGTACATTGTTATTCACTAAAAAAAATGCAAATGACCATGTCTCATATATTCCTTCGGTCATCGTGTATATTCTCCTTGACTCCATCATCCATGATCCTTAAACAAGCTACACGCTCTGAGCTCTCATCTCTTCAAACTTCCAATATTATCCTTGCATCCCCTTTCATTGAGGTTTTTAGGACACCCCTCAATTTTTTAATGGGATACCTTTAGAAGGAAAACCATCACATATTTTCATTTCCACTTCCAATTCACGAAGAATAAAAAAAAAAATTAAATGAAATGAAACATATTTTTTACAAAATTTTCAAACATTTTCCCCATTTGTAGGTTTTTGGTCCCTAGAAGATTCAAATCCTTCAATCTTCTTCTTCTTATTATATCATCAAGAATACTCCAAACGTATCAAAATAAGGATTCCTTCATTGTAGGACAGATGATAAGAGTTGATAAGGGGTTTCCTTTTGCATAACCCTGATGTTCATCTCATGGTTGTAGAGTAAATTAACTATTGCAATAGGTTGTTGGACTACCACTCCTCCTTGGGCTGAAGGATCCAACAATTCCTCTTTCTCCTTAACCTTGACTCTCCAATCTTTCTTCTTGGTTTTCTGTCTCTTAGGATGGAGTTCTAGGTGAAGCCTCCAAAATTTGGCCTCCCAATGTCCAATCAATAAACATTATTGGGAATAGTTCTTGCATGGGCTTCTTGGCCTTCTACAGTTCCAACAATTGCTAGCCTTATGACCCATTTTATTGCAACAACAAAAAAACTATTCCATACTACTTCGACTTTTGATGATTCTCACTAGCTTGGTTACTTGGTCCCCCAATATTTGGAGCGAATATGGATGGAAAAATCATCTCTTTTCTACCCTCTTCCAAGCTTTGAAAAAAATATTTTAGTAGCTTGATGCACATGGATTGTTTTTTAGAATGAAAGTGGTTTGATCTGCACTTGTGCTCACTTCTTGTACATTTAACCCTAGGCCTTCATTCTTGGGCCTCTGCTAAGATACAATCATAATCCCTTTTCCTTCCTTTCCTATCCCTTGGACATCATAGCCCATTTTCTTCATTAGATTGGAATCAATTCATATAGTGTGCTTCTCAAAGTCACCAAGGGTATTGGAAGGAGAGTTTACCATGTTTTTGTTTTTCATGGTGTTAGCTTTGGCAATGGCGATGAAAAGGGATTTATTGGTCTCTTATAAAATTGCTTCTAGATACTTCAAGGCCTCTTCCTTCACTACCAAGTCCTGGTATAGGTGAGCAGTGAACTCAATGAACCTCTCCTACTGTCAATTATACAACTCAATGAACTTCTCCCCCAACTATAAGAGTTGCAATATTCTCTTGTCTAATTCTACCCTCATGGCAGTGAAGGAGTCCTTGTACTTGGAAATCGCTTTCTCTATCTTATCTTCTCTCTACATCCAATACTAGATTTATTATTGGATTTGTCTGTTGAAGTCTCTCAACTCTTATAGCTTCTCCCTATTGAATTATTTTCCCATTGTTGGTTCTTCAATTTATCTGACAAACCTTCTCTGATACGATATGATCCGTAAATAGTGGGACTATTTCCTAACTATTTCATGAACACATATATCTGTGAAATTAAATATGATTCTAATTATATTTTAAGGATAAAACACTCTTCATCAAGAGTTGTGTGAGTAAATTGCGCAACAAACCTACTAACTAACTGTTATAAGCCTATTTCCCTTTTCCAAAACATTAATAAAATTGTATATAAGACAAATAAATGATTATACAGTAAACTGAGATTGATAGAGGCCGTAAGAAACTCAACCTCCCTCAAATTTTTGTGTGTAAGACTTGGATATATAAATATTTTTCATGCTAGATGTTGGGAGACTCAATAAATGAACCGAATCATCCCTAATTAAATGGAAATCAATGTTGAGGTTTGTGTGCACAATTAAAGGAACAATAAAAAAACCCAATGTTGTGCCAATGTACCAAGCGATTGTTTAAGGTGAAATTATTCAATAAAATAATGGATCATATGTGATCATGGGTCGTTCATTTCTCATAAAAAAGGGACTTCTTATCACTAAAACAAACAATTAATATATAAATCACATGCACCATGTAACAACCCTAAGTAATTAATCAATTGTCATGATTTAAATAATTTTTTAATGTATATTAGTTTAATTAATTAATCAATTAATTGTCGTGATTAAATATTTGCTTAATGTATATTAGTTTAATTAGTTAATCAATTAATAATCATGATTAAATATTTGTTTAAGGAATATTGGTTTAATAAATTAATAATTTTCATTTTGAGACTTACTGTATGGGTAGATGACCCATTAATGAAAAGGGGATAAGATGGTTGACACTTAATGGAGGGATAAGGTGGGTGAGACTTAATGAAGGGAGAAAGTGGTGAATAAGAAAAGGGGGGAAGTAGGATAAGAAGGGGTGGAAAACACTCAGGAAAGGGGGAATTTTGGGTTTCAGGGAGAAATTATTATCATAGGGGAGGACTGTATTGTTGGTTTTGGATGGAGGAGCTTGCTGGAGGATTGTATTATTGGTTTTTCTTGAGGAGCTTGTTGGAGGATTGTCACAGGGGGCACTTGTTGCTGGGAATTTTCAGCTCAGGGTCCAGGAGACCATAAGAAATTCTGGAGTTAGGGAGTTGGTTAGGCTGTTCCTAGCTGGCTGGGAGGTTATTCGATTGTGGGCAGAGCTTCAAGAAGAGTTGGAGAACAACAATAACATCATTTGGAGGTATGTATTTTCATTATTATGCCGTGTTATATGGCTTATTATCATACTGCTCATAAATCTTAATTCTACTGTACATGGTTATATGATGAATAATGAATGGTTATATGCTAAATAATGAATGATTATTTGGTTATATGTTGAATAATTAATTGTAAAGAATTTAGGATAACATTTCTCTATTTAAACTTAAGTTTTATAAGGCTCTATAGGAGAGGCTTTTCACATGGTATCAAAGAACTAGTTTAAAATATGGATCCAAGGGCCTACCCACCTACCCGCATGTAAGAAGGAAAGTTCAGGAATGGAAATGTTCCAACCCAAAAATTAAAACAACCCCTGATATAGTTATATTGAAACCCTGAATAAACTGTGTAGGGTAAATATATATCAAAAGAAGCCTGAAAACCTGCAACCTGAAAACCCTAGGAAAAGGGCCCTAAAACCCTTTAATTAGATAAAAATCTGAGCTCAAGCTCCAAGCAACCTGCAAGACCGAATAATAAATAATAATAAAAAAAAAACCAACAAATTTTAAACATTTGTTTTTAAGTAAATAGACTTATGTGTATATTGAAATATATAGAAGAAGTATATATATATAAAAAAATGTTTAAACCCTGGGGTTTTGAGGCCATATGCAACCATATAATCTAGGGAGTGGACCGTATTAAGAGCAATCGAACCAATTAATGCTATCGCCATTACCATTTCCCCTCACACCTCACCCTTACTTCGCGTATAATATCCACCCTTTTGAAAATCTATACACTCGCACTCAAAATTCTAACTCGAGACCTCCCACTACACTATAATTATTCCAACCAGTTGCAAGTCTTTGGAATTTAGTAGCACAGCCTAATAATTACATTGAAAATCACAAATCCAACACAATTTATTCAAAAGGGTTTATTAAACAATGGTACCCATTGGAATAATTACACTAAATAATGGGAACAAAGGCCCAATATGTCTCTCCAAGTTCACAAGGCGCTTTCCTTCCAAGAAACTACAACACAAAATATCAAATCCTATTCCTCAAGATCAACCGCCAAGACAAGAAAGGAGACCACCAAGACATAAGAGTGCATTACGCATAGCTTTGATGGACAAGGGGATGACGAGACATTATGGTGACTCATGGGGATTCGAACATTTGAAATAATGATAGAAGAAGAAACTGTAGAAGCCAAGGCTATAGCTCTAACCAGTTCAGAAGCCATGGCAGTTGATGAGCAGAAAATGTTAAACACGAGGTCCAATCTCCAAGTGTAGGTCACATAGCAAAGTCACAACACAACATATAGATCGGGATCTGGCACAAACTAAGCATCAAGCATAGGAAGGAGAGACCACAACAAACTCATTGCACACAGGATAACACATTAAAACAAAACATAGCACAAAGAAACAACGCATAACAAGCCGAGTGCCAAAGCCAAGGGAGGAGCCAACAAGAGGCGACTACATTTTAAAACACATAGTTTAGTGCCCAACGACCAAACGAGATCGAGCCAAGAACCTGCAGCACAACACAAGTCAATCGAGACCAAGCTCCCAAATTCCAAGAATCAAGTCACATGGAGGACAAGCTCATAAGGGGGGGGGGGGGGGGGGGGGCGCAAAGGAGTGAGCTCCCAAGCGAGGGTTAAAAAAAGCAAAAAATTTGCATGCATATTACTCATAAACAAAACAAAAAACAAAGGTCTTACACAGGGTCACCATGAAATGAATCCACAGACCCTCGTAGGTATTACGCGGGTCACCTGAAGTGAATCCACAGACCTTGAATAGTGAGATTTATGGAAAAATGATCCGCTAGGCAAGCATATGCTCGAGGTTCAATCTCCAAACATACGTATAAAATAATAGGTCTTCTTCCCATTTCTCTTTCTTATCCAAAGATCAAGTTGACTTACATTCCTTTTTCGGTCTACCAAACCTATCGTCATGTAAAACTAACACATGCAGCGCCGAGGAGGGAGCCCACAAAATGGTGCACTATGGCAATACGGTCAGGCTCTTTAGATTTGGCAGCCGCCATTACCAGCCTACTTCCTCTGTAAATAATTCAAGCCAAGCCCCAAATACAGCACACAACTCAACTCCAAGCCACGAGCCATAAAACACCCAAGAAGGAGAAGCCATGAGATAAAGACCATGGGCGGAGTGACAAGAATAGGGAAAACCTCGTGTGTTGGAGTTAGAAAACGCATGAGTAAGTTCACAATTAGGGTTTGTTAGGGTTTGAGTAGTTGTTTTCCTTTTTTATATTTTATTGTATGTTTAAATAGGCCCAAAAAGATGGAGGGGGCAAGTGGACCTCATGCAAGGATCCACCGCTACTTGATTTTATTATTATTATTATTATTATTATTATTATTATTATTATTTTAATTACTTTAATTTTATTTTAAACCTTTGGGTTTTAATTATTTAAAACACAAATAATTAATTTCAATTTTTTTAATTTGATTTCAAATCATTGATAATAGTAATTTATTAATTAGTTTAATTTAATTAGTTAATTACTAATTAATTAATAAGTAATTAATTAATCATTCAAAAATTAATTAACTAGGGATTTCAATGATTAATTAATTAAATGCATAATTAACATTAACATATTTAATAATTAACATAACATTATGATACTAATAAAAAATATTTTTGGATTAGATTAATTTTTTGTTGGAGCAGACGAGTTTTGAATTGGTGACCTATCCACCGAGTATAGAGATTTCACCAAAGATCATATACCACTACACCATGATAGTAATGATAGGTTAAATGTGTTGATTAAGGTGAGAGAGTCAATAGTTTTCTTAGGCAAAGACAATGATCTTAGAGACTTTCAACCTTGACCTAGCCACTTCCCGTAAAGAGAGTAACGTCTGTTTACAGACAACTAAAAAAAACTTACGCCTAACCCTGTTTTCAGGTTTAAGTTGTGAAAATGTGAATTTCCCTAGACTCTCCCTGAAAAACTTTTGGTTGATGTCGATTCAATTATACAGGATGGTTAGGACTCGAGGAAATCGAGGCAGAGGGGCATCATCGCAGGGACTGTCAACGCTACCACCACCATCACCTGAATTAGCTCTCATTCTGTGCTCTTTGGTGGCCATAAATGAGACTTTAAAGGGGAATCAGCCAACAGGGATCGAAGTGCATCCCCCACCATATGGAATGGGTAATATTGAATCATTAAGGGATTCATGGGGAGGGCCTCCACCTGAGGACATCACTAGAGAACTGCAGAAGATCAAACTTCCATATTTCGTCGGGGGTCGTGCCAGTGAACGTGCAGAGGCATGGTTCGAAGGACTGACAAGTTGTTTCGCCTTAAGAGACTATTATTCCACATCAAAGGCGAAAATAAAAATCTTTCATTTAAGGGATAGTGCCTTGAATTGGTGGGGCAACCTAGAGAGGAAGGTGCACCTTACCCCAGAAACCATCTCTTGGGAACTTTTTGAGGAAAGGTTCCGAAAGAAATATCTACCAACTTACTATGAGGAGCAACAGGTAGGAGCCTTTCATTCTCTAGTACAAGGAAACATGATCGTGGAAGCATACACGATCAGTTTTATGGAATTGGTAAAATATGTTTCGTACATGGATAATGATCAACGACAGGGAGAACACTTTTTCTATGGGTTAAACCCAAAGATAAGGGCCATGGTGCGGATGTGGAAACTGTCTTCAATAGTGGAAGTAGTTGAAAATGCACGCTATGCTGAGGAACACATGAACTTAAATGGAGTAATGAGATCGACATTTCCACATCATCTTGGATTCGTGGGGAAGGCCCCTAGGACCTTCTCCAGGGGAGGGAGCTCTAGGCCACCTCCTTATGGTAATAGAGTCTCACCAAGGACATTTGCCACAAGTATTTCAATGGCAGCGAGTGCAGCATCCCATTCATCACCAGTGATGCAGGAAGGTTCATGACCTTCTCAAGGAGCAACTAGTAGGGGTAGGGGTTCTAGGGGAAGTAACTCATTTCAGAGACTGTCACAGAGCAGTGCGCAGGTTCAATCTCATATTACATGTTGGGGATGTGGAGGACCCCATTACCAATGTGACTACCCAGAGTCACAAGCAGGATTTGTGCATAGAGAAGGAAAGGCCCTGATGGGAAGAGCGAGTGGTAGACACCGGATTTATGAAGCAGTTAATAATTTCCAGGCAGAAAACCAATCCAGGGTAGTGGAATCGTTAGGTACACTAAATCATATCAATGTTAAAATTTTATTTGATTCTAGTTCTACAGATAGTTTCATTTCACCTTCTTCATTAGAAAAGAGTGGGTTTCCAGCCTACGAGCAAGACGACTTTAAACAAGTCGAGATGGATTCGGGGGAAAAACAAGCTGTAGGATCTAGCATTGATAATTGTCTAGTAGACTTGGGAGTGTGTACTACTAGGTTGAAGGTATATGTCACTTCTCTCGGGACGTATGACCTAATCATTGGAATGGATTGGTTAGAATCCCATCGAGCTATGGTAGATTGTTTCGCAAAAAGGGTGCTTTGTGTTGACGATGAAGGAAGGCCACTAGAGATCCACGGTGTACGAAGAAAGGTGTCTCTACGCTTTATCTCAACTATGAAAGTTAAGCGGTGCATGAGGCAAGGGTGCCAACTATATGTAGTGGAAGAAGTGAATGAAAGGAAAGGACTCTCCTTGGATCAGTACCTTGTATTGTCAGAATTTAAGGATGTTTTTCCGAACGAGTTGCCAGGGTTACCTTCTGAGAGGGAGATTGATTTTACTATTGAGCTAAAACCTGGTGCAAAACCAATTTCCAAGACTCTGTATAGGATGACAGCACTAGAACTTTGTAAGTTGCAGATGCAGTTAAAAGAGCTACTTGACTTAGGGATAATAAGGCCCAGTGTCTCACCTTGGGGTGCACCAATAATTTTTGTGAAGTAGAAGTATGGTTCATTACGACTGTGTATATATTACAGGGACTTGAACCATGCTATAGTGAAAAATAGGTACCCAATTCCACGAATAGATGATCTCTTTGATCAAATGGAAGGCACAACAATATTCTCAAAAATTGATTTGCGATCAAGGTATCATCAGTTAAGGATTAAGGAAGGTGATATTCCTAAAACTTCCTTTCGAACTCGATTTGGGCACTATGAGTTCGTTGTAGTACCTTTTGGATTAACCAATTGGCCAACAGTATTCATGAGTGTCATCAATGGTGTATTCCGGAAATACTTCTAGACCTCTTTGAACAAGTCTTTTTAGATGATATCCTCATCTATTCCAAGAACAAAAGAGAGCATGAGGAACACTTGCAAGTGTTGTTGTCCTACCTTAGAGAGAACAAATTGTATGGGAAGTTGTCAAAGTGCTCCTTATTCTAGAAATAAATCCACTATTTAGGTCATATCATTTCCGGTGAAGGAATCTCTGTGGACCCAGAAAAGGTAAAGGCCATTATGGAATGGACAGTGTCGAAGAATTCTCATGAGGTAAGAAGCTTCATGGGGCTAGAAGGTTTTTATCAGAGATTTGTGGAAGGGTTCTCTAAAATAGTGAAACCCATCACCACTTTGCAGTGTAAAGGGGTCAGGTATGAATGGACAGAAGAATGTGATAGTTCATTCATCGAGCTTAAGAGGTTACTAACTAGTGCGCCAATTCTACTAGTGTCGAATATGAAAAATCACTTCACAGTCTTCACGGATGCCTTGAAGCAAGGGTTGGGGGTTGTGCTAATGTAGGATGGAGGAGTGATAGTGTATGCATCTAGGAATTTGAACCAACAAGAGGATCTTTATGCTACTCATGATTTGGAGTTGGCAGTTGTAATTTTAGCTCTAAAACTTTGGAGGCACTATCTAGTGAGGCAAAACTTTGAGCTCAAAACAAACCATAAAATTTTAAAACATCTCTTCACTCAAAGGGATCTTAATGCCAGGAAAAGGCGATGGAGTGAGTTCATGAGTGAGTACGATTTTGGTATTTCATACATCAAGGGAAAATAAAATGTGGTCTCGGATTCCTTGAGCAGGAGACCACGTGTCTTCTCCTTGGTACCCTTAAAAGACAATCTGAGGGAACGTGTGTTGATGCAAATCCTTGGTGATAGTTGGTATTTAAAGGTTACTTCAAACCTCCAGAGTGGGACGCAATTAGATCCAAAGTATGAAGGATATAGCCTCGAAGCAGATGGACTATTATGATATCAAGGAAGGATGTACATCCCCAAAAGTGGGGATATTCGAAGCATTATACTAAAGAAATCCCATAGAGCACTTTATTGTGCACATTGTAATGAACCTCAAATTCACCATAAAAAAAAAAAATTCTATAACATAATTCTATTTTTTTTAAGCTTAGAATTTAAGCGAAGGTAAGACTCATTTCTGTCCATAATGAAATTATTACACCAGTCTAGTTTTACTCCAAACCGAAAATCTTATGTGGATAAATTTTGTCCATAACTCTATCACTTCCCTTAACTCTCAAACTACTCCAACATACTCATATGTATATAGACAACATCTAAACTTAGGTCGAAGGAACCTTTGAGGTTCAAATAAATAAATCTCAGGGGGAAGCACAACTGTCATTAGATCGAAAGGATTTGGACACATAGAGTTTAACCTCTGAGAGGTTGCGCAAGAGAGAAGCTGAATGAACGGTGGAGACACTTCGGGGAGAAGTGCAGAAATTGCAAGAGTCGTCGGATCCAGAAAAGGTGCGCGAGGTTTAAACCTCGTAAAATAAGAAGGAAGAGGACTCGTCAAGTCCCGAAAGCATCAGGACCATCCAATTTGGAGGACATATGTCAAAGATCCAAGCCCATAGGGGATTTGGACACTAGGGAAATGAGAGTGAAGACTCTCCCAAATTCTCAAAAGGAGAAATTCAAGATTGATCGTGACCATTGATCATCTCGAAAGGATCACAAGTGTTGATCATGGATAAAAGATTGCAACCGTCCATCGAAGGGACACGTGGCTACTGGTTGGTGTTTCAGCATCCGGGACACCAAAGGGTAAGACCCCTCATTTTCGTAAGTCGCTAAATCTCGGTATACGAAAACCCCGAATAAGTTTAGCATAAAAAAAATTTCCGGCGTTTTGGCACCTGGGAAACCAAAGGGCAAGATCCCTTGACTCCTCAAGTTGCGAAATTCCGGTACACAAAACCCCGAATCGGTTTAGCGTGAAAAATGTTTTCGGCATTTTGGCACCTGGGAAACCAAAGGGAAATATCCTTTGTCTCCGCAAGTCGTGAAATCCCTATATGTGAAACCCCGAATTGGTTTAGCGTGAAAAAGGTTTTCAGCGTTTTCGCACCTGGGAAACCAAAGGGCAAGATCCCTTATCTCCGCAAGTCACGAAATACCGAAACGCGAAAGGTGTAAGTGTTGGTTCAGGATAGAGGAGAGAAAGGTTATAGTTTAAGAGCTGTAAAATCTTTTGGGGTGAAAAAAAAAATGAACCGTCATTCTTGCTGAGTAAGGGTCTGTTATTGAATGACTCGTCAAAAAGGAATTCAACCGTCATATCTTTTTTCGTTACGAATTCCAGAAATTTTACCAAGGTTTAGTTAGAATTTTGTTCTTACTTTTTTTCCATAGTTGTTGTCTGTACAGTCTGAGTTCTTATGCATTGTATGGAATCTATGCATTTCCAAAGGCCCACATCTTTTGAATCGCATCTCAACAAAATAAAAGGGACTCTAGAATATTAATCTATTGTACAGATATCAAGCAAGATACAAATATATGCATTTAATCCTATTAAATGTGTATCCTGGTCATGCATCGATACTTTAGTGATGTTATTTCTTTGCATAGATTATTACCGAAATATACAAGTACTTAGTCATTGTCGTTCCTATTTATACATCGACATTTTCTTAGATCATTATCATCATCTAAAGGAATCTATACAGAGAAATGAAAAGGAAGAATGGAGTCTAAGTTTGTCAAAGTAATCAGTTCTGCACATTTAATTGTGCTTTTAATTGCAAGGTTGATATTTTGGCATTAGGGACTTTCTTGTTACATATACGCAGAGTTCCTTTTCTCTATTAAACTCCGAAATCCTGAACCCTGAAATCCCAAAAACACTAGGCCACAGTCTTTTCACATTTCGTGATTTGGCATTCCTTATTTCATTTTTTTTGCACGTCAGTTGTTCGTAAACCCCGAAATCTCGAACCCCGAAACCCTGAAACACTGGGCCACACTCTTTTCACATTTCACGATTCAGCATACAACGTGGTCTTTGTCTTTTGTGTTCGGCGTGTGTAATCACCGAAACCCGATTGACCCCTGTTTTTTCACACCATTTTGTTCTCTACGGTTTATTCCATTAAACAAAAGTCTAAGTTATTTTATTGGTAAAGGTCCTGAATAAATGTCTCCAAACCCTTATCCTTACGGAGCATTATACTTCTGTAAACTCCTACTTATTACCGGAATATATATATATA
>ML785623.1:98206-127357 GCA_009831015.1 Picea engelmannii | reverse complement strand
TATTTATGTTCAAGTGCTATTTTTGTTGCTATTTCGTATATCATTTCTGTGTATTGTGAAGATTATGCTGGATATTTTACTGTTATTCTGTCATTTCTAGCATTTCGTTTCTGTTCTGCATATTTTATATATCTGGTATCTTGCATCTAGATCCCTGATTTTCAAAGGCTTCCAATGGCCAAATCTCTAATTTTCCACTTGTAATAATCAGCCGAGAGGTAGTTCCGACATGTTCCCCACTCAGGGAGTCATGGTCAACTGATTTTAACATGGCTTTTCCATTTTTCCTCCTGCAATTAATATAATTATTTTGTTTTTATACAAGTGTCATAGTCAAATAGTTAGTTGAGTTAGATCATATCTCTGCCCAACAGCCATAATAATTAATTACAAATATCAAATTTGAAATTCAGAATTTCCATAAATGGCAAAAATTTTCCAAATTCGAATTTCCAAACAACGAAATAAATTTCCAGCAAATTCAAATTTCAAAAAATATTTTATTTTTGGGGATGTCACACGCATCCAAGTGTGAAGAAAATGTAGGGAGACATGAGGAAGCTCTTCTTCTGGGTAGACATGAAGCGTGATGTAGTCCATTTCGTCGCCAAGTGCCTAGAGTGTCAACAAGTGAAAGCCAACCACCATCACTCAGGTGGTCTCCCACAACTACATGATGTTCCTATGACCATGTGGGAAGTCATTTCTATGGTTTTGTTGTGGGGTTGCCGCTCACATCAGATAGACACAGTGACATCCTTATTATAGTTGATAAGTTGACCAAGAGTTCTCATTTTATCCTTGTTAGAGACACTTATGATGTCACTAATGTGGCACGCATGTTTGTAAGTGAGGCCATCTGTTTGCATGGGATACCCAAGAAGATCATTTTAGATAGGGACTCCAGATTCACTTCTAGGTTTTGGACAATTTTGCAGTCAACGTTGGGGACTCAGATGAACTTAAGCTCAACTTATCATCCAGAAACATATGGGAAAACTGAGAGAGTAAATTAGGTTATGGAAGACATGCTTAGGATGTATGTTATGGATAATCAAATCCATTAGGAGAATTACCTACCTTTGGTGGAGTTCGCCTACAATAACAGTTTTCATAGCTCCATTGGAATGCCACCCTACGAAGCTATGTATGGAAGGCCATGTAGAACACCGTTGAGTTGGGAAAGATTGGAAGATCGAGTAACAGTTGGGCCAGAGTTGATTCAAGAGATGGAGGAACAGGTGATTCGTATTAGGCAGAGACTAAAAGAAGCACAAGATAGATAGAAAAGTTATGCGGATGCACATAGGACTGACCAAAGTTATAAAGTGGGAGATCAGGTTTTCATTCGTATTAGACCCAATAAGAGTATCATTCAGTTCGGGAAGGGGACAAAGTTGTCACCTCGATTTATAGGACCATTCAAAATCCAAGAGAAAATTGGACCTGTTTCCTATCGTCTCGTACTGCCACCCCATTTGCACAAAACTCATAATGTTTTTCATGTATTTGTTCTACATCATTATGTTGTTGACAAATCACATAAACTAAATTGGAAGGAATTGTAGGTATCAGACGTGGGAACCCTCATGGTAGAACCATTACACATATTGGACAGTAGAGTCCGACAACTCAGGAACCATCTGGTAGACCAAGTTAAGGTCCAGTGGGACAAGTATAGTCCAGGATCTGCTACTTGGGAGGATGCCGAGATGCTACGATGGGATTATCCCTCACTTTTTTGACCACCTCGAGAATATCTTTCTTGAAGGTTGGGTGCATGTAACAACACCTTTTGACTTAGGCAGCTAGGATTACCTGAGGCCTAATCACCTTTATTTTCTATTCGCCGTCAAACTGTTAATGATACACTTGAATTTTTAAGACGTATGAACATATATGAATGTTTAAATGTTATTTGAATGATGATGGATATGATGCAACCTACTATGTGAATGTAAATTCTATGAATGTTTAAATGTTATTTGAATGATGATGGATATGATGAGACCTATTATGTGAATGTAAATTCTATAAATGTTTAAATGTCACTTGAATGATGATGGATATGATGCAATCTATTATGTAAATGAAAATTTTATGAACGAGTAACGTCAATTGAATTATGGGGATATTATGAGATCTATTTCTAACTTGAAAACTTGATATTAAGTTGTTGGTACATGGATACCAAATTGAGATTATGGTTGTATGCAATTACATGATGATAGTGCATAGATATGTATGAGTTTGTGTTATAGACTAATCTGCAGGTCAATGGGCTGTGAAATAGCCAAGGGATAATGGTAATGAAAATGGATGTCATGACCACTGACTGAGAAACAATATGGTATGAATCTTTGTACACGAAATTATATTGGTTTGAATGCATAGCTATGATATATGGACCACTGTAGGATTTTAGGTGGTGAGACTGCCCAAAACTGAATAAACGATGACAAAATTCCCAACAACAAGATGCCATTGTATATTCCATTGTAGGGTATGGACCCTATTCCTATTAAGAGGGGTGGAGGCATTTCCCACCATGTATCCTCTGAAACATGTTGTCATGGGAGGACGGTGTTAGCTCACGGTCCCCTAGACGTGTGATGATGACTGTCAGTTGCTTGCTGGAGAAGCTTGGTTAAGATAGTGACACTTCCACTTACAGGTTCTATTTGGAGTTAGGTCAATATAGTTGACGCTCCAAGATAGTCTAGTAGAGGAAGGATAGGAATGGAAGATGGAAGTAAGTTAGGGAGGAAGGATGAATAAAAATAGTTGAGAGTGTATGGAGATTTTCGTTATGGTGGATTTTTTTTTTTCTTCTGAAAATAAAATGTGTATATATGTATATTCATAATTACTTAACTAAACTACAGTTGTCTAAATAAACATTGTTGGGCTAGATTATTGTAATTAAGGGATTTCGCAAACAATTGATTGGTTTATTATCTTTTATAAATTGAATAGTCTTCTTGATTGGATTGGATGCATACATACATTACTATAGAAGTGACAGTTATTGTTATTAGTACATGCATCAGACTTATATGTACTAGCTACAGATGCAGCTCTTGTACATGTACACTAGTATGTATGAGTTTTCTTGGCTTAGTTACTGATAATGGTGTTTATTGGATATGAATGTGTGAACCATGTGTCTTTTCCCTTGTATCATAAAATAGTTTAACTTCATGACGAAGTTTCCTGAAGGGTGGGTGTATGTAACAACCCTAAGTAATTAATCAATTGTCCTGATTTAAATAATTGTTTAATGTATATTAGTTTAACTAATTAATTAATTAATTGTCCTCATTAAATATTTATGTAAGGAATATTGGTTTAATAAATTAATAATTTTCATTTTGAGACTTAGTGTATCGGTAGATGACCCATTAATGAAAAAGGGATAAGATGGTTGAAACTTAGATAAGGTGGGTGAGACTTAATGAAGGGAGAAGGCGGTGAATAAGAAAGGGGGGAAAGTAGGATAAGAAGGGGGGGGGGAACACTCGAGAAAGGGGGAATTTTGGGTTTTGGGAGCAATTATTATCATAGGGGAGGATTGTATTGTTGGTTTTGGCTAGAGGAGCTTGCTGGAGGATTGTGTTACTGGTTTTCTCGAGGATATTGTTGGAGGACTATCACAGGGGACACCTATTGCTGGAAATTTTGGGCTTGGGGGCTAGGAGACCATAAGGAATCCTGGAGCTAGGGAGCCAGATAGGTTGTTCCTAGATGGCTGGGAGGTTAGTCAATTTTGGGCAGAGCTTCAAGCAGAGTTGGAGAACAATAATAACATCAGTTGGAGGTATGTATTTTCATTATTATGTTATGTTATATGGTTTATTATCATACTGCTCATAAATATTAATTCTGTTGTACATGGTTACATGCTGAATAATGAATGGTTATATGCTAAATAATGAATGGTTATTTGGTTATATGCTGAATAATGAATTGTAAAGAATTCAGGATAGCATTTCTCTGTTTAAAATTAAGTTTTATAAGGCTCTATAGGAGAGGCTTTACACACCAGATCCATAGTAGTGGTTAAATACACCATAATCAACATAGATTGATTTTTTCTTACAAAGTTCTTTACAAATGGTGAGCTATGCATGCTCACAAATCACGTTTATTGTTACTCACTAAAAAAAATGTAGATGGCCATGGATAATATATTCCTTCACTCATCATGGACATGCCCCTTGACTCCGTCCACGATCTTCAAGCAGGTTACACTCTTCGATCTCTCATCTATGCAAACTTCCAAACTTATCCTTGCATTCCCCTTATTTGAGGTTTTCACGGTCCATCCCTAATTGTTTTAATGGGGTACCTTTGGAAGGCCAACCATCACATCTATTCATTTACACTTCCAATTTTCCAAGAAGACAAAAATAAAATGAAATGAAATGAAACATATTTATTTACAAAATTCACAAACATTTTCCAAGATCCAATTCAGATCATCTAGGGAAAGCCACAATAGTACAAGTCTATCTAATATATACCTTAATCGGCTTCCAAGTATAATTATTTGAATAAATAAGTGGAGTATCCATGGGGTACCCCTTGTCCCCAATTTTTACCAACCCCTTTGATGGGTGTTGTATATGCACTAAAAAAAAACTAAAAACCATCAATTAAATTGTCAACCCGGGGTAAGTAAACTTAGAGTTGTAGCAAAATATATGCCAAAGTTAGAAGGGCTGGTAGTATAGTCTAAATAAGAAAGTGGCTATCTAAAGGTTAATATTTTCAAGCAAAGATATTTAATGATAAAACCTTACTAAGAAACTTGAAAATGTGTAACCTAAGTACTTTTGGACCAAGCATCGATGGATAGTTCTAAGAAAGTAAGTAAAAACCCTATGTAAAGAAAACTAGTTCATAACAATAAGCAAATAACAAAAGAAAACTACTTTAACTTTCCAACCTAAATTCAATGAGAAACTACCCTATGAAAGCAAGTAAATAAACAAGCCAACAACTATTCTATTAAAGAAAGCAAACAAAGAAGCAAAGACAACTAACTAACCTATTAAAGAAAATAGACAAGTAAGGAAAACAACTAGCTAACCTATTAAAGAAAATTGACAACTAACTACCCTAAGATAACTTCTATTGCAAGTAATCAAAATTAAACTTCTCATTGAACAACTATCTAGCCTAAGAGGCAAGTGGACTATATTCTTAATTCAAAACTATTTCTAATTCATGAAAGGAACTCTATTTAATTGAAAGCAACAAGAACTAACAACTAATATTTAATCTATGATAAGCAAATTGTTCTCTAACCTATCAAAGCAGGAGACTATCTACCCTACAATTAAAAAGATTGAAATTAACCCTATCCATCCATTGAAACCTTGTTTAAAAGAAGCATAAAATACAACTCTATTTTACTGTATTTTAATTCTCATTTGAAATCAAATTTCAAAAGCATAAATGAAATAAAATCTAACATCTAATGGAACACGAGGTTAGTAGATGAATTTGCAAATTCGTCTCTATCGATCAAATCAATGCATATTAACACACACCTTTATACTAACTTTCAAAATAACTAAACCATTAAGCTACAACAACAAATTAAATAGCAAACGAAAGGTAGCAATACATGTATAGGAAATGAAAAAGAGATATGTCTAAGCTATGAAATGTAGAAACAACAAATGGGACAGTTAACAGAATGTTGGTGGGCCGCCCATCAAGTCGTGGTCACTCCCTAAAAGAACACCATAAGCTCATCCAAAAGAATTCACCATTAAAAAGAAAAAACACAGTTTTATACAATTCTGGCATTTGAAAAATGCAAAAACAGAGGAAAACGTTTTTATCTCTATCCTCTACTTTGTCTACTGCTCTTTAGCTATTGTATGACCACCACGATGGTATTTTTAAGATTTACAGACCAAGTGGTCAACCACAAGAGGGTTGAACCACTTCTAAAAATGGAAAATTACATTAATGGTGCCCTAACTGTCGAAATAGAGCGAGCCAATAATCACCTTGCTCAACAACCTAAACTAAGTTGTCAAGAGTTTAGTAGTTGGAGGGGATAAGCATGAACAAAGCCCACATTCTTGATTCACCCACCACTGGCCACCAATACCATAATCGCCAAATTGCCATCCGTTTTTGTGTTGGACGCACTGTCGGATCGAGTACTGAAAGGAGTGTCGGACTGAGTGTCGGAAGCAGAACCATGGTGCATTTTTTCCCTGTAACACCAAAAAATGTGGATTAGATCCTTGGAAGCATAAAAACATCATGAATTATACTCATGATCAATATAAAATACAAATTATACATACATGGTGTGGATTATACCATTTTGACACAAAATATTTCAAAAACATCTTCAAAACATGAAAACACATATACAAATTTGACAAAAAGGATCTAATTAACATCATAAATCGATCATATCTCAGGCCCAACATTACCCCCACACCTAAGATTTTTCAAGTCCCACTGCAAACAAAAAGAAATTTCCCTTCATGACTAAACTTGCGAAGGAGGGGGTCGATTAGCTTTTAGAACCTTCTCCCTCTTTCCTGAGGGATTTTGACTTAGTATTTTTGTGGTGTTTAAATTGCATCCATAGGCTATTATTGGTGGTAGTAATATGATCAACCTAATGCTATAGAGAATTCATCTTGCCTTGTAGGACAACGTTATCATGGCGTAAATGACAACTTAGTGTTTCCTTCTCTCTAAGTTTGAACTGGAGGGTTTGGATTTTTTGGAGGTTGGTGATGACATGTGAGGAAGCCTTGAGATGTATATTATACCCTTTATCCTCTAAACCATGCAAAATAGAAATTTTACCTTTGCAAAATTAGTTCCAAAAGTGACTTCCCATAAGTGCAACAATTCTAGCCTAGAGGACTTGTGAAACATAGGTATCAAAGTGACACCTATAAATACAAGAAAGTAAAAACTATGTAACAATTGAGAGAGGTTTTTTTTTTTTAATATTCCATTGATAAAAACCTCTATTGGTTTTCAAAAATTCACTTCCCGTTTTTAGGAAAACACAAAAAGAAAACATGACTAAAACATGAAAAACATAGTGTTTTATTTTTTGAAAAACTAGGCCTCTAAAAGAATTCAATATATCCCAAACCATAAAGTATATTTAAAAAATGAGAGAGGTTATTGTGTTTTTTTATGTTATGAACCAAAAAATCCTCCAGGTTTCAAAATTACTTTCCCATTTGTTCATAATATCAACTTGAAGTTGGTTACTCAAAACTTGCAGAAGCACAGTGTGCTCTTAGTAGAACTGCAGTGTGGTCTTTGATAGGGATTTTGGAGGCCTTCCTAGAGTATTTTTTGGCTGAAAGTGGTATGGGTAGAAGTTTTATGATGTCTTCTACACAATGGAACCATCAAGCAATGCAAATTCCTTCTCCAAACCTCTGAAAAACTGACTTTGAGTCAAGTTGTCCAAATGTGCAAAAACCCTCCTATAGCGACTATATTTGGGGAATTTATCTCAAATGATAACATCTATGCATACAATTAAGGAGGATTTTTTTTCTTGGTATATGATTGACAAACACTTCTTTCACTTTTGTCAAATTAATCTTCCTTAATTCAGAAACTAATTTTGAAGTAGAACTTTGACCAAATTGATGACAAGGAATGATGACATGACCATGATGAAAATTTATGACCTTCAATGAGTGGAGGGAGTAGTATTGACACCTAGAAAAATCAATGAAAATTTTACAACCAAGATATGTCAAATTGTATTTGAGAATTTTATCTTGAAAATATAACAATTTGACCTAATAATCTTATCAATCACATGAAAGACTAAATTTGATCACTGGTGACTGACAAAACTAACAGATACTAACAAAAGGCTTGGTTTGTACTGGTAGGCATGTTGAATGGGAGAATTTTTATTTCATGTAATTAATATGTAACAATTCAAACAACTGATCCTCTTTTCATAAGCTTGGAATACAGATGACAATAAGTATTTAGCAGTTGTAATCGCTTTGTATTTGTCACAAAGAGTAGTTAAGTATAAGAAGTCTTCTATAGCATAAACAAAAAACGCACAGGAGCTTATAACACACACAATGATGTCAGCAGTATATGATTTAGCATACCAATACAAACAATCGCTCATATAATATCCCAAGACATTGTAAAAAGACAGTGTGATAGAATTTTGACAGAAATCCTACTTCCTCTTCTCATGGGTTTTGTTATACAAATGGGTGGTGCTTAACATTGTTTTATCTTAGGAAACTCCCCCCAGACCAAAGATATGGCATGTCCTCGCGCCATGAATTAGAAATAGGCTTCTTGGTCTTTACTATTTTTAGAGGGGGGTTAGCAATAGGGTTATTGGTCTTCTTGCCCAATGACGCTACAGGGGTATCAACAAGTTTCTTGGACTTTTGGTCCGGTAAAGGAATAGCTTGAGAATGAGGGTTTGGGTGGAGTAATAGTCCCTAGATTAAGAGTCTTCTTTCCAGTCTTGATTGTAATATGAGGGTTTGAAAATTGGTAAATGAACCAATCCCATGTTTTCTCTTATTTTTCCAAGTCGACTAAGACAAGTAGTTTGATAAGGTCATGGTGAAATAGGTTATTATGGGGATTGGTTACATCCTTCCTCACTTGAGAAGACATCTTCTCAAGACTCTTTAATAAGTAAAAGGGAAATTTACAATGGCTTATTGAACTGAAAGTGAGCTAATAATCGAAATTGACAGGCTTTAAAGACAGAATATCTACCTTCACATGTAATCAATCTAGTGATGACTATAATATGGTTGATTAGCTCCTATTTTATCCACTCCTTGGAGTATCCCTTAGCTCCATAGATGTTTTGAAGTTTAGTTTTGAAAACCCTGTTATAGCTTGCTCTTGGCAACTGGTGGTGTTTAAATCAACGATCTCCAACTCTTGGGATCTTTGTGGCTGAGACAATTGATTTGTCAGAGGCCATGAACATAGTGAATAGGATTGGAGACAGGCTAAGAGTGTTCCATTGTTGTTGATGTTTCCACCATCCTCACTCAATCCACTTGCATAGAACATGTAATGTCAAACCTACAATGAACAACCTGTAACAAAAATGTAATGTCAAACCTACAATGAACAACCTGTAAAAAAAAAAAACCAACAGAGTTGTTTGTTAAGGACATATGCAACAATTTATAGCACACAGGATTTTATCACTTCAAGATAAAATGACTGTTGATGTAATAACCTGTATCATGAAAATAATACAAAATTTTTACAAAGATTTACTTCTTCTAGGAAATGTTATCATTTTTCAACTCATGAACCCCTCCCCCACACCTAAGTATTATGACACCTCACAATAAAAAATATAGGAAACTAGTCAATTCTCCCAATAGCTGAAGATTTAAAGCTTGTTAAGTGTAGAGATAAATTTCATAGATTGGTCTGTCGATATGGTTAAAAGATGGCCCCACCTATAGGATAAGAGATCATATATATATATATATATATATATATATATATATATATATATATATATATATATATATATATATATATATATATATATATATATATATATATATATATATATATAAGAAGAGGTAGTCAAGAGAGTTTCAAGATAGTCTCAGAGTTAGTTCCCAATGGAAATTTTATGGATTTAATTAACCTTAGCTTAACCATACATACTTCATGTCATCTTTGTCTTGCAAGTAATGTCGCACATCAAGACAAGTTTAAATTTATTATTTATTTTTTGTTAGATTACCATCCTCACTAGGTAGAATGCCCTGTTGCTAGCAAGCTTTTTCAGTACTCTAACGGGTTTACCTAGTCATACCACAGGCTGGTACCCGTTGCCAGCAAACCTGTTCAGTATCCTGATGGGTTATCCTCTTACACCCTTAGAGACTGGCCCTCCATCTTTTAATATTTTAGTATAAGATTTCTTTATGCAAGAAGATGGGGGGACAGCTCTGAAAACAACTTTTTATTTCCTTTTATTGGGATGGTATTTATGTTAGAGGATGACTTTCCATTATATATATTTCTTAGAGATTGTTCTTATGTAAGGGGTACTTAACCGGACGTGGCCTATCTAAAGATATGATGTAATCAAGCTATTTAGTGTGTAGTGGATGGTACCATTGAGAAAGAATAGAAAGGTATCTCTAGGCTCAACTCACTTTCTTCTTTTGTAATCTATTGTGATGTTTCAATGACTAACCTCTAATCGGACCTCCTTGTTACTCTTTAATAAAGATAATTTACTCACTTACTCAGGTTTCTTGGGAAAACAGTATGAGAGACCTCTAAGCTTGATGGTTACAATATCACTTCCTTGTATAGTGGTGAAAATTTTCAAGAGCAACTTCTTTTTAGAATGCCTTAAGGAAAAGAAGGTGAAAGTCTTTGCAAAATTATGGCTAATTACAACAATTCATTATTCATTTGATGCTTAGCAGACAACAAGGTTCAAATATAGCAATGTTTTTGAAGAAAATCCTTCTTTTATATTTCCTTGGAATTGTCTACCCTCGGTGATATAAATACCTATAGAGATATCTAAAACTGTTTGCAAAAACCACATTCTAAAACTAATGAGATCAATGAGATCAAGTCATAGGAACATGTATCTAATAGTTCTTTTATTAAAATAAAAAGTAAAATGAGGCTGCATTAGACTTTAAGCTAAACTAACAACATGCATATTTTATTTACTATCCTACCCTTCCTAAAAACAAAGGGAAAATCTTTATTCAAGTGTAAGAAATATTCCAATGTAACCATGTGAAGAGCAATATAAGAAACATACTCATATACATATATGAAAAAGTTACCGCAATGATTACCTGGATATGAATAACCAACCAACCTACTTGTTTGGGCATCAGAAGGTGTTGAAGAAGAGAATAGTATTGTGGCCTGATGACCTATTGAAACCAAATTTCAATGTAATCTTGATGTTCATCAAAAATAATTTCTATGCTCTCCTTCATCATGTTCTACAGATTCTTTTCTTCTGGATGTTTGATTTCTGAAGTACATATAGGATCTGTTGAGATGGATGTTGAGAACTCCTCAATCTCAGGTCTTAATGATTTCTCTCCATTGGATGTAGTCCATATTTTTTCATCTTCCTTCGCAGTTTGGAAAGAAAAATCATTTTGTAGCTCATAGGACCTTAATTATTCTAATATTTTTGGAGAGGTAGATATACTTTTGGATGCTGCCAAAATATGTTCTTCTTGAAAAGAAGAAATCTCAGATGCTGCTAGGATTTGAGAAAGTTCCCTCAAGCTATTGGTTGCTTCTGAGTTCATATTTCCATTTGATAAAACTTGGTTCACACAAAGATGATGTGCACAAATTTAGGATATCCTGATGGTGGTAAGAAAACAAAAGTTGTGTTGTTTGGTTCTATGGAGGGCTCAAGTGGTCTTGCCTCCTTTCCCACTATTATTGATGCTTCAATTTTATGTTCTATAGTGCTCCTTGTCTTATTCTCTTCGAAGACAACTTTACCTCTTTGGTTTGAGCTAACTCTTGTTTTTCAGTATCAGTGTGTGGAGCTTATGAGTGGAACATTCCTCCCCCCAAGAAGGTCGGAAGGAACTTTGGTTGAAAGATTTAATTTAGATTTAATATATCTACCTTTTGGATCTCTACGTCTATTCATGAAAGAAAAAAAAAAACTACCATTGGGTCTGGGGGAGCTTGCAATAGCAGATGTGCAAGTTCTTACCTCTCGTCTTAAAGTTCCCCCACCACCAATCTAATGTTAAGTTCCAGGAAAGATCTATTTTCTAACTACTTCCTACCTTGAGACAACTCCCTGGCAACGACACCAAAAATGATGGGTGTTGTATATGCACTAAAAACTCACTAAAAACCCTCAATTAAATTGTCAACCCGGGGTAAGAAAACTTAGAGTTGTAGAAAAATATATGCCAAAGGTAGAAGGACTGGTAGTAGTATAGTCTAACTAAGGAAGTGGCTATCTAAGGGTTAATCTATTCAAGCAAACTATTTAATGAGCAAACCCTACTAAACAAATTGAAACTATGTAACCTAAGTACTTTTGGACCAAGGATCAATGGATAGTTCTAAGAAAGAAAGTAAAAACCCTATGTAAAGAAAAATAGTTCATAACAATAAGAAAAAACAACTATTAAGCATAACAATAAGCAAATAACAAAAGAAAACTACTTTAACTTGCCAACCTAAATTCAATAGCAACTACCCTATGAAAACAAGTAAATAAACAAGACAAAAACTATTCTATTAAAGCAAGGAAAAAAGGAAGCAAAGACAACTAACTAACCTATTAAAGAAAATAGATAAGTAATCAAAACAACTAGCTAACCTATTAAAGAAAATAGACATCTAACTACTCTAAGATAACTTCTATTGCAATTAATCAAATTAAAACTTCTCATTGAACAACTATCTATCCTAAGAGGATAGTGGACTATATTCTTAATTCAAAACTATTTCTAATTCATGAAAGGAAATCTATTTAATTGAAAGCAAGAAGAATTAAGAACTAATCTTTAATCTATGATAAGCAAACTATACTCTAACCTATCAAAGCAGAAGACTATCTACCCTACATCAACAATAAAACTATCTTCTAAGCTATGAAAGCAAGAAACTATATCTTCTGATCTATGAAAGCAGGAAACTAGATCTTTTAACCTATGAAAGCAAGAAAACTATCCTTTAACCTATGAAAATAGGAAAACTATGTTTTAACCTATGAAAACTTAAATATAGTGTTGGTGGTTGTGTGAATGTCTTCGGTGTCGTATGATATCTCGATGGCACTTGAAAACAAAGGATAATTCAAGTGGTATAAGTTCAACACTAATTTCAATAGCAAAGTGAAAGGTATGGATCAAACAATCCAACGAGAATTTAGCCATGAAATAAAAAATCATCAATTACCCTGCATATTCATTTATTAACCATTAACAATATAATGAGATCATAACTGTACTTCTACACTATGTAAGCAAAATTCATACTTAAACTCAAGCATTAACTAAGAATTGTAATTGCAATTTAATTCTAGGAAAGAAAATACATAAAGTGAAACTATACTACATCTATCTTAACAATTCAAAATAGAATAAGGAAAATGCTTGAAAACATAATTAAAACATGACATATAAAAAGTAAACTAATGCATGTATTGAATAACAATTGGTTAAGCAAATTCTACAATTAAAAAGATTGAAACTAACCCTATCCATCCACCGAAACCTTGTTTAAAAGAATTATAAAATACAACTCTGTTCTACTCTGTTTTAATTCTCATTTTAAATCAAATTTCAAAAGCATAAATGAAATACAATATAGCATGTAATGGCACACGGAGTTAGTAGATGAATTTGCAAATTCATCTCTATATATCAAATCAATTCATATTAACACACGCATTTATAATAACCTGCAAAAGAACTAAACCATTAAGCTAAAGAAACAAATTATATCACAAAAGAAAGGTAGCAATACATGTACAGGAAATGAAAAAGAGAGATGTCTAAGCTATGAAATGTAGAAACAACATATGGGACAATTACCAGACTACTGGTGGGCCCCCCAAAAAGTCATGGTCACTCCCTAAAATCATAGCTTAGCAAAAGGAATTCACCATTAAAACACAGAAACAGAGTTTTATACAATTCTGGCAATTGAAAAATGCAAAAACAGAGGAAAACATTTTTATCTCTATCCTCTACCTTGCTTACTTCTCCTTAGCTATTGTATGATGACCATCATGGTATTTATAAGATTTACAGACCAATTGGTCGGCCACAGGAGGGTTGAACCACTTATAAAAATGGAAAATTACATTAATGGTGCCCTAACTGTCGAAATAGAGGGAGTCAATAATCGCCCTGCTCGACAACCTAAGTTGAGTTGTCAAGAGTTCAGTAGTTGGAGGGGATAAGCACAGACAAAACCCACATTCCCGATTCGCGCACCACTAGCTTCCAATACCATAACCGCCAAATTGCCTTCTATTTTTGTACAGGATGCGGTGCTGGACACAGTGCCAGACCAAGTACCGGATCGAGTACTGGAAGGAGTGTCGGATTGAGTGTCGGATCGAGTATTGGAAGGAGTGTTGGACTAAGTGCTAGAAGCAGAATCGTGGAGTGTTTTTTCCCGGTAACACCAAAAAACATGGATTAGATCCTTGGAAGCATAAAAATGTGGTGAATTATACTCATGATGAATATAAAATATGAATTATACATACCTGGTGTGGATTATACCATTTTTACACAAAATATTTCAAAAACTTATTCAAAACATGAAAATGCATATACACATTCGGCAAAAAGGATCTAATTAACGTCATAAAATCGATCATATCTCATGCCTAACACCCTTTATGGATAAATTTGAGAATAAGTCTCTTGACATGTACCCCGTAAAACCCTCAATATGGAAGAGGTATATATATGATACCAACGTCAAGTTTCCTCATGGTAATGATGAACTATTGAATTTATTTGATCACCTCAACAAAATCTCAAAAGAAATAAAATTTACCATGGAACAAAAAGAAAATGAGATCATACCTTTCCTAAATTTATTGATTACAAGGAAATAGGATGGAACCCTTGGAAAAAAGGTATTCAAGAAGATAACTCACACTAACAACTACATACACATTGACTCCCACCATCACCCTTCAAAGAATATGGGGGTCCTCAAAACCATCCATATGGGTAACAAGAATCTCTAATGATGAACATTTAAAACAAAAAATAGACCACTTAACCAAGGTATTTAGGATTATAGGTTACAAATACAAGGACATGAAGAAATCCTTGAAAAAATAAGAATATATTGTTCTCAAAATGATCAAACCTCCACCATAAAACCATGCCTCCCCTACATCTGAGGGGTCATAGATAAGATCACACGAGTTTTGAAAAAGAAAATATATTACAACTTTATCCATGCCTCTAATAATTGTGAGACAAAAAATGAGATCAATAAAATATCCTAATGACCATTATGAGGGGAAGGAAATCATTAATATTTTATCCTCCTGTGGAAAGTGTTACATTGGGGAAACTCGGTGACCATTCCAAGTAATTATCAAAGAACATACAGAGAACATTAGGAGGCAGAGAATTCACACCTCTTCTTTGGAGAACACTCTCTGTAACATCCCGCTCTTGCACGCACTAAGCGAACCTATTCTTGAGGACACTTTCTTGCAAGTGATCCAGATTTTTATACTATTGGTCGTTGATTATGATTATGAGGTGTTATGGATTGATGACATGTTATGTTTATGTATTGACATAAACAGGTCCTATTGACTCGATTTTCTGGAGTGTGCATGATTTTGGACCTCGAGGATGCAGAGGAATCGATGAAACCCCTTGGACTTCGGATCAAGTCAGGGAGTGGACTATTGGGTTTATTATTGTTGATATGACATATGCATATCTGATTAGATGTTATGATGATTGATTGTATTTATGACATGATTCATTGATGATGCAGGCTGACGATAGCTTGCCAACCAGACTCACATGTGGATTAGAGGGGTCTCACATGACTACCAGAGACATTAAGGGAGATGTGTGGACAAAATTAATGCTACAACCTACTAGCACTCCCACCGTGGATCGAACTGTAGGTTAATGATGACCTAGTTTGAGAAGACCCACAATGCCATGAGGGAAGACTGTGACAACTGTTCACGATGATTCTAAGGGGTGCACAATAAGGTAGGGGCCATGTTCCTTAGAGTCCCTTAGTCTCCCACAATATCACTTGGCAGAGTATTGACTCCAATGGTTTTTTATATCTACCAAGTAAGTCAAGAGGCGAGTGGCACCCTTGGAGCACGTAGTGCATCTTGAAGGGCACATCGTGCAAGGGAAATAGAATAAGGTGAGTGGCACCCTTGGAGCACCTAGTGTGTCCTGAAGGGCACGTTGCGTTGTTAACTAATAAGTGAATAAATCGAGATGGCCTTAAAAGGAATAATGTGATAAGAAAGATTTAATACATTTTCTCTAATAAAATGTCGCCCAACCTAGAAAAATAAAATCTAAGTCTAAGTGATACTTGTGGTAGAATATATATATATATATATATATATATATATATATATATATATATATAAATAATAATAATAATCATGGTTAATCATGTGACGAGAAGGGGGTAAGAAATTCAATTAATTTATAAAAATCTTTTGGGGAATAAAATTTAAAAAATGGGAAAAGGGGGAAATAATTGTTTTGTTACATATGCTAATTAAAAATTTATTAATTATAAAGAAAAAGGGGAAAAGGTAATTGTGTACACTTTCCAATTTGAGTTTTAAATGAAAATGGAAAGAGAGAAATTTAAAATAATTAGGAAACTAAGGAAAAAGGGGGAAACATAAAGAGAAAAGGAAACATAAGGAAAAAATAGAATGACTAACTTAGTAAGGTATCTTGCATTTAATAACTTTCTAAATTGAACTCAACTAGTAAATTAGTAAGGGGGTAAGTCATTAAAATGTGTAAATTAGTTACGTTGCATAATTTTAGACTTGACTGACTTAGCTTGTGGGAGTTGGGATAGCCATCTCGGTGAGGAGTGGTAGCTCGGCCTTGTGAGGTGAGATGGGAGCTAGTTGTTCTCTAGTTTAGTGTGTGTGTCCCTTTTGTGGCTCAGGGGGCTAAGGGGGAAGAAGAGAACCCCTAGAATTGGATGGGAGGTACCACTGAAGCCTCATCATTCAGCAAGCGGGAGTTGCACAGAGTGCGCGGGACAACGACTCAGAGTGGACAACTTGGGATACAATACACTTACTTTTATTCTGCATGGTATATTATTATTGACCTTACGCTTTAAATTATGTACTTTTAACTGTGTAAAGTAGGTATTGGACTTAGAATTTTAATTGTGAACATAATTTGCCCATAACCTTAAGCTCGATGCTTGACTTGATAACCTTGGAATTCGATCCCTGAATGTTATGGTTGTCTGACTGCTTTTATTGATTTGTTGTGAAGGGTTGTGCTTTTTACTTTGTCCCCATCCCTAGTTAGTCAGTCGACGCCTAAATAGTCAGCCATGAGCAGAATCGATGGTCGCCACTTCGGTGCACAACAACCTATAGATTCTAATGCCCTGCTTTTCTGTGTGTGGATGATGAGTGAACAATGTGTTTGCCCAACTATTTACCCCTGCTTACATCTGTGTTTGATCTCCGCCTTGCTTGGGTTTTTGCATGTTATATCTCCTCTGCATCCTAATCGTTCTTGGAATATAAAAACTGTGTTAGTATTCTCTGCAATTCAACACCCTCAACAATGATTTTTTTTTAGTCTACGCTTTTATATATTGTTGGATAAATTTAACTCGATGTTTTTATATATTGCTGGATAAATTAACTTTGCATTGTAATACCTCCCTCGCAACTTAACTATGTGTTTGTCTTATTAATGACAATATTCTCTACATTTTTATACCTCTGTACTTTAATATTTGAAGACGATTTGAGACTGCATTTTTCCTTTTGTTGACGACCCTTACATTTGTTTGGACTGTGATTTTTTCCTTATGCATTTAAATTCTTTGAAGGCAAATTTTCCCTGCGCTTCTCATAGTTCATTATACTTCTAGCTACAGTACTAAATTTTTCTAGTTATTTATTATTTTATCAGAATATTGATTTAGTATATCGATTATGCATCGACCAAACGTATTTATTAGTGAATGGTATTATGTCCAGTAAACTCGCAATGATCAGAATAATTTTTATAAAAAGAGAGATTCAAGATCAACAAAAACCCAAGTGGGAGGAATAATTCTCGAAACGTTATTTACACTTATTAGATTGTTACCCTCGAGCACTGGAAAGTCCATGACTGAAAATGGAACAATTATATCTGCATTTTTGTGCCTTGGTCTGCAAATTTTCCTTAGCGATATGCTACCTTTAGGGCGAATGTAAATCTGTGTTTTATTTATTTATTATTTCCATCATTTCGCCCAACGATTCTGACTATGTGTATTACGTATTGACTACAATATTTACTCCTTGGGTGTGTTAAATAACATTGGGGTTGGGGTTAAATAAGCATTTTTCAATGACAATGTTTCTTGTGAAGTTAATAGCATTAATTGGGTAATAAATAAGTTAGACGACGATTTGTGTGTAGTGTTAGCGTTCTCATTGTATCATTAATTTAAATTAATAGACTGTATATTGACTATCCATCAAGATTTCATACTGCCAATGTTTAGCTACAACAAATCTTTACCAATAGCCTCTTCAATGATTGTTATTGGGTCAAATTATTTTATTATGTAATATTTGACTGCCTGAGTAATACCCTTAACTGCAAATTTACGTTTTTTTTAAACTCAGGGTTTCCCTTCTATTTACCTCAGTGGTTATCATCTTATTCCACTCTTTGAACCTCCTTTAAAGATGGTGGTATAAATGTTGTGGTTTATAGACCAATATTTTTGAGGATTTAAACTAGCTTTTTACAATAGTGATTTAGCATTTATATTAGACAACCTCTTCTTTTAGCAACCTTTAATTTGAATAGAACAACATTTAATTGAATAGAATAGCCTTTAATATGATTAGACATATTTTAATTTCAATAGACAACCTTTAGATTAAATTAGACTAGACTTGTCAATTTAGTTTTCGTATTAATTAAACCAGACTTGTCAAATTAGATTGTAATTATTGTTTATAGTTTCAGTATTGATTTAATTAGACTTGCTAAATTGATTTGTATTTAATGTTAAATTAGATGTTGCATTAATGACTAATTTGTAATTTAGACTTGCTAAATTTGATTGTGTTTAATGTTAAATTAGATTGTACATTAATGACTAACTTGTAATTTAGACTTGCTAAATTTGATTGTGTTTAATGTTAAATTGGATTGTACATTAATTACTAATTTGTAATTTAGACTTGCTAATTTAGATTAGTAATCAATATTAAAATAGATTGTAATTATTGACTAGTTTAGACTTGATGAATGTTTGGGTTGTTGGTGAAGTCGTTTTTTAGCTTTTGCTTCCTTTGAAAGATGTCATCTTGCATCTTGTCGATCTGTTGCTTGGGGCGTGGGAGTAGTCCTCTTGTTAGTAGTTGGGATCCTATAGAGTTGCATTCATCTAGAGTCCTTGGTCCAGATAGGTTGTGTAGAACCAGGGTTATATGCATGCCTATCACTTGGGGATTTCATGATTCCTGTCGAGGGGATCATTGTGTGCCCTAAGGGAAAGAGTCAAATGATAACTTGGTTAGAGTATGTTCCTTCCACGTGAGTGTTGTTGATTGTTGTAATTTGTTTTTGGTACATGGGTTGAAAGCCTTCATGCATTTAGTTTTACGCGCCACAGAGGTCCTATTTACTGGTCTTCAAGGTCATGGCATCAGGATTGTGGATGTTTTCCTTTAGCTTGTAGACATAGGTCAGGTGTGTGTCGGGCGGGTAGTCGTTTCTCCTTGTTGTTTTATGCATGTTTCGCCTAGTTTATCTTGTGCCAGTGCGTGGAGTCATAGTTTTCTGTTGCCTATTATGCGGGAGTGGTGCTCATCACCAGATGCATTGTTTAGCTATAATCATTGTGTCATCCTGTAAAAAAAAAAAAATAAATAAATAAAAATAAAAATCTGCTTCACCGGTAGCGTAATGAAGTGGTCGTTACACATGGTATCAGAGCGGGTTCAACCCGCAAATTGGGATCACTACAACTTCCATTGATATTATATTTGATTATAATGTTGCTAATTAAGTTGACTTGTATTCATGCAGGTAATCATGGTTAGAGGACATCGTGGAGGAAGACGATGGGGTGTTAGGGGTGGAGGTGCAACGCCTCCAGTAGCATCCACGCCTGAGGGGTCTAACCCCCAGGGAGATGAAGAGGTTTTGGTGAAGGAGGCGATAGTGTTGGGTGATGTGGTTGGACTGATGAGGTCCTTTCAGTGGATGTATGAGGCACTGATCAACCGTTTGGATAGAGATGAGGCCAGGGCATCGATATCCCCTGAGGGTCCACCGTGTGCTCCGGTTATTACTGGTAGCATTCACCGTGAACTTGAGAAGGTAAAATTTCTTGAGTTCTTTGGTACCCTAGACGGTGCATCCGGTGAGGCATGGTTGTAGAATATGGCAATGTGTTTTTCACTTCGTGACTATACCTCCAACATGAAGATCTGCATGGTGGTATTTTAATTGAAGGGGAGCGCTCTTCTATGGTGGAAGACGCTCCTGCCGCAGTTGAACATGACCATCAAAGACTTGTCATGGGAACTATTTGAGGAATGGTTCTGAGAGAGGGGAACTCATTGAGTGTCAGCTCAACGAGTTCAATGCCATATGACAGGGCATTCATACAGTGCTTGAGTACACGGCTCGTTTTATGGAATTGCTTCGGTATGCTCTGCATATTAATACTAAGAAAATTAAGGTCCACGGGTTCTTTCTCGGCCTTAATGGCAGCATACATGCAAAGGCTAGGATTTTGATGCCTCGGACCTTGCATGATGTCATCTAGAAGGCCCTCATAGAAGAGGAGGATCTTGTTAGTGAGGGCCAGAGTAAGACTTCAGCGAGACTGGTAGGGTAGGTGTCATTCGGTGTGTAGTAGCATTAGACACCGGCCCAATATATGCCCAATATCGTGGCTTTCAGAGGGGATTCACTTTCACTACACCTCGACGACTAACGCCTCAACAGCGGACACCTTATCGGGGACCATAACATCAGTAGCAGTGTCAACCGAAACAACAGTAGTTTAGGCCTATTGAGTAGAACAGATCGATATTCTAGGTCATTGGCCCGTCAGCTTCTACTTTGGGTACCAGGAGTACTGGACCGAAGAAAGGGTGTTGTACTTAGGGAGCCACAATACCAGCATGACTACCTAGTGGAGAGGACTAGATCATCTGGATCAACCGGACCCACTACCGTGGGAGATTTGGGCAAGGCCCATCGGATTCATGCAATGATGAATAACTACTAGGAAAAGCACCAATAGACTGTTCTCGGGATGTCAGGTACCGTCACTGACTAGACCCTTAGTATTTTGATAGATCCCGGTGAGTTTAGCTTTGTAGAGATGGCTTCGGGAGCCAAACAGAACGTTGGAGGCAAGGTTACGGGCCGTGCCCTTAATCTAGGAGAGTTTGTCACCAGGGCCAACTTGTACATCATGATCTTAGGATTTTAGGATGTCATGATCGATATGGACTGGTTGAAATCGCATGAGGTGATACTCAACTGTAAGATGAAAGGGTTGAGCTTGGTCGATGACGAGGGATAGAGACGCATGATCGTAGGATGAAACCAAGGAGTTTTCCTGAGGTTTATCTCTTCCTTATAGTTATGGAAGAGCATGCGCAGGGGATGTAAGCTTTATGTGATCCTTGTGTTAAATGAGAAGGGAGTAGCAGAAGGTATAGAACACCTTCCTGTGGTGAGAGAGTTTGTGGACATCTTTTCAGAGGAGTTACCTGGGATGTCATTGGAGAGGGAATTGGAGTTTACTATAGAAGTAAAATTGGGGAATGAACCAATAGCTAGAATGCCTTATCGGATGTCGACCTCAGAGCTACAGGAGTTGAGAATGCAACTAAAGGAGTTGTTGGACCTGGGACTTATATGTCCAAGTGTGTCCCCATGGGGCACGCCTGTTATTTTCATACAAAATAAGGATGGGTTTTGGAGACTCTGCATTGACTACTGTAAATTGAACAAGGCAACGATCAAGAATTAGTATCCACTGCCAAGGATTGATCATCTGTTCGATCAGATGAAGAGTGCGACGGTGCTTTCCAAGATTGACTTGAGATTAGGGTATCACCAGTTACGAATCAAGTAGGATGACATCCCTAAGACTTCCTTTAAGATGAGGTTTGTTCATTATGAGTTTATTTTTTTACCATTTTTACTAACTAATGCCCCAGGGGTATTTATGAGTTTGATGAACATGGTGTTCTGCGAGTACTTTGACAAGCTCATCCAAGTATTCATTGATGATATTTTGATTTACTCTCAGATGACAAAGGAGCATGATGAGAACTTGTGCTTGGTACTACAGTGTCTGCGAGAGCACAAACTTTATGGGAAGTTGTCCAAATGCTCATTTTATCAATCGAAGATTCACTACTTAGGACATGTCATCTTCGGTGAAGGTATCGCCGTGGATCCAGTAAAGATCGAGGCTATTATGGAATGGCCTCCACCGATGAATGTCCTGGAAGTGTGTAGCTTCATGGGTTTAGCAGAATACTATCGATGGTTCGTCAATGGATTTTCTAAGATAGAAAATCCGATCATGGAATTGCAGAAGAAGAACAAGAAGTTACTTTGGACCGAGAAATGCGCAGAAGCATTTCAGAGGCTCAAAGAGATGTTGACAACAACACTGATACTAAAGGTCGCTGACATGGACGCAGAATTCTTGGTATGCACTGACGCATCCAAGGAAGGCTTAGGCGGAGTCTTGATGCAAGACAAACGAGTGATCTCTTACATCTCAAGGAAACTAAGAAGGCATGGGGAGAACTATGTGACGCACGATTTGGAGTTGTTATCTATTGTTTATGCCTTGAAGGTTTGGATACACTACCTTGTTGGATGAAAATTTTAACTAAGGATGGACCATTGTGGAATACAACACATCTTTACGCAAAGCAACTTGAACACGCGACAACGGTGTTGGTTGGAACGACTTAGCGAGTACAATTTCTAGATTTCTTACATAAAAGGAACAATGAACCGAGTGGTATATGCATTGAGTCACATACCACGCATATTTTTGGTGCTGCCTATTCAGACGAATCTATGTGAAAATATTCTAACTTTACAATGCGACGATGACTGGTACAAGGAGGTCGAGGATTTTATCAGACAAAACACAATGATGGTACCAATATTTGCAGTATTTATGTTTGACGACGATGGATTATTGAGGCTTAAAAATTGGATTTACGTACCAACGAACGACAAGTTGAGGATGTTGATCCTAAACAAGGCTCATAGAGAAGTGTACATGGCCCACCCAGGAGTCACGAAGATGAGGGAAGACCTTAAACCCTTATCCTACTAGAAAGGAATGAAGGCATACATAGCTAACTATGTGGCCAAATGTCTATAATGTCAGTAGGTAAAGGCAAAACATAGACATCCAGCAGGATTAATACAGCCACACACTATTCTGGAATCGAAATGGGAGGTCATTTCGATGGATTTTGTTGTTGGATTTCCATTGATGACAACGAGACATGACTCAATTTTTGTGGTAGTCGACACTCTAATGAAGAGTGTTCATTTTATTTCTGTGTGTACGATGTATCAAGCACCTGACATAGCTAGATTTTTCATCAGTGAGATTGTGAGGTTGCATGGTGTGCCTAAGAGGATTATATCCGATCGAGGATCGGTGTTTACTAGACTATTTGGGACTAGTTTCCAAGAGGCCTTGGGAACCCAACTTAACTTTAGTACTGTGTATCATCCAGAGACTGACGGGAAGACGGAATGAACGAACCAGACCTTGGAGAACATGTTGTGCATGTATGTGATGGACCAACAAAAGTGTTGGGAAGAATTCTTTCCACTGTTAGAATTCACTTATAAAAACAGTTACCAAAGGACCATTAGGAAGGCACCCTTCGAGTTTATTTATGGGCGATCATGTCAGACGCCTTTGATTTGGGATCGTATTGAGGATAGGGTCCTTATGGGACCAGAAGCGATCCAAGAAATGGAAGAGAAAATGTGAACAATAAGACAAAGTATCAAAGAAGTGTAGGATCGACAGAAGAGTTATGTCGATGTGCACCGTGTCAACCGTAGTTACGAAATTGGCGATCGAGTCTTCTTGTGGGTAAAACCGCATAAGAGTTCAATTATGTTTGGAAAGGGAGAAAAACTCTCTCCTAGGTTCGTGGGACCATTCGAGATTGTAGAAATAAAGGGGCCCATGGCCTATCAACTAGCCTTGCCTGATTCTTTGAGGCGTATGCACGATGTTTTTCACGTATCTATTTTGAGACATTATGTTAGTGATCCTACACATGTTATTGACATGAGTTCCTTGCAGGTATCGGACGAGGGAGCACTCACGACTGAGCTGATCCGCATCCTGGATCATTGCATTTTATAGCTACAAAGTCAAATAATAGATCAGGTCAAGGTCCAGTGGGACAACTATAGTCCACACTCGGTGACCTGGGAGGATGCATATGATATGTGCCAACAATTTCCATTTTTGTTTGATAGATAGACTTATGATACTGTGATACACATTATTGCAACACTTATATACTATGAAACTTCCGGACAAAGTTTAAACGAAGAGGGGGGTGTATGTAACATCCCACTCTTGCATGCACTGAGTGAACTTATTCTTTGAGTACACTTGCTTGCAAGTGATCCGTATTTTTATACTATTGGCCATTGATTATGCTTATGAGGTGTTATGGATTGATGACATATTATGTTGTTGTATTGACATAGATGGGTGCTATTGACTCGCTTTTCCTGAGTGTGTAGGATTTTAGACCTTGAGGATGTAGTGGCATCGATGAAACTCCTTGGACTCCAAATCAAGTCAGGGAGTGGAATATAGGGTTTATTATTGTTGATATGACATATGCACATATGATTAGATGTTATGATGATTGATTCTATTTCTGACATGATTCATTGATGATGCAGGCTGACGATAGCTTGCCGACCAGACTCACATGTGGAGTAGAGGGGTCACACACAACTAACATAGATGTTGAGGGAGAGGTGTGGAAAGAAGCCCTGACATAGCCTACTAGCACTCTCATCATGGCTCAAATTGTAGGTTAACGATTACCTAGTTCGAGAAGACCCACGATGCTATGAGGGAAGACTGCAACAGTCTCTCATGATGATTCTAAGGGGTGTGCAATAATGCATGGGACTTATTCCTTAGAGGCCCTTAGTCTCCCACAATATCACCTAGTGGAATATTGACTCCAAGGGTTTTTGATGCCTACAAAGTCAAGCAAGAGGCAAGTGACACCCTTGGAGCACGTAGTGCGTCCTGAAGGGCACGTCGTGCAAGGGAAACAAAATGAGGCAAGTGGCACCCTTGGATCATCTAGTGCATCCTGAATGGAACTTCACTTTTTTAACTAATAAGTGAATAAAACTATATGGCCTTAGAATGAATAATGTGATAAGAAAGATTTAACACATTTTCCCTAATAAAATGTCGCCCAGCCTAGGAAAAGAAAATCTAAGTCTAAGTGATAATTGTGGTACAATCTATATATATATATATATATATATATATACACACAAAAATATAAATAAATAAACAATAATAATAATCATCATTAATCATGTCACGAGAAGGGGGTAATCAATTCATTTAATTTATAAAAATCTTTTGGGGGATAAAATTTAAAAAAGGGGAAAAAGGGGAAATAATTGTTTTGTTACATATGCTAATTAAAATTTTATTAATTATAAATAGAAAGGGGAAAAAGGTAACTTTCTACACTTGCCAATTTGAGTTTTAAATGAAAAGGGAAAGAGAGAAATTTAAAAGAATTAGGAAAGTAAGGAAAAAGGGGGAAACATAAGGAAAAAGCAGAACGACTAACCTAGTAAGGTATATTATATTTAAGAACTTTCTAAATTGAACTCAACTAGTAAATTAGTAAGGGGGTAAGTCATTAAAATGTGTAAATAAGTTATGCTGCAGAATTTTAGACTTGACTGACTTAGCTTGTGGGAGTTGGGATACCCAGCTCGGTGAGGAGTGGTAGCTCGGACTTGCGAGGCCAGCTCGGAGCTAGTTGTTCTTTGGTTTAGTGTGTGTGGACCCTTTGTGGCTCGGGGGGCTAAGGGGGAAGAAGAGTACCCCTAGCATTGGCTGGGAGGTATCTGTGAAGTCTCATCAGTCAGAAAGAGGGAGTTGCATGGAGCGCGTGGGACAACAACTCAGAGTGGACAACTTGGGCTACGATATCCTTACTTTTATTTTGCATGGTATATTATTATTGACCTTATGCTTTGAATTCTGTAATTTTAACTGTGTAAAGAAAGTGTTGGACTTAGCATTTTAATTGTGAACTTAATTTCCCCATAGCCTTAAGCTTGTTGCTTGACTTGATTCCCTTGGCATTCCATCCCTGAATGTTGTGGTTGTCCGACTGGTTTTATTGATTTGTTGTGAAGGGTTGTGATTTTTACTTTGTCCTCATCCCTAGTTTGCCATTCCATGCTTGAGGAGTCAGCCAAGAGTGGAATAGATGGTCCTCACTTCGGTACACAACGACCTATAGATTCTAATGCCTTGTTATTCTATGTGTGTATGATGAGCGAAGGATGTTTTTTCCCAATTGTTTACCCCTTCTTATCTCTGCGTTTGATCTCCGCCTTTCTTGGTTCTTTTCATGTTATATCTCCTTTGTGTCCTAATCATTCTCATCATTTGAAAACTATGTTAGTATTCTCTGCAATTCAACACCCTCAACCACAAATTTTTTTAATTCTATGTTTTTATATATTGCTGGATAAATTTAACTCTACATTTTTATATATTGTTGGATAAATTTAACTCTGCATTTTTATATATTGCTAGATAAATTTTACTCCATGTTTTTATATATTGCTGGATAAATTAACTCTGCGTTGTAATACCTCCCTCACAACTTAAATCTATGTTTGTCTTATTGATGGCAATATTCTCTGCATTTATATACCTCTGCACTTTAATATTTGAAGACGATTTGAGACTACATTTGTCCTTTTGTTGACAACACTTACATTTGTTTGGACTGCGATTTTTTCCTTATGCATTTAAATTCTTTGAAGGTGATTTTGCTCTGCGCTTCTCATAATTCATTATTCTTCCGGCTACAGTACTGTGTTTTTCTAGTTATTTATTATTTTATTAGAATATTGGTTTAGTATATCGATTATGCATGGACCAAATGTCTTTATTAGTGAATGGTATTATGTCCAGTAAACTTGCAATGATCAGAATAATTTTTATAAAAAGAGAAATTCAAGATCAACAAAAACCCAAGTGAGAGGAATAATTCCCGAAACATTATTTACACTTATTAGATTGTTACCCTCAAGCACTAGAAAGTCCATGACTGAAAATAGAACAATTATGTCTTTGTTTTTGTGCCTTGGTCTACAAGTTTTCCTCAACAATACACTACCTTGAGGGTGAATGTAAATCTGTATTTTATTTTTATTTTTATTGCCAACATTTCACCCAACGATTATGACTGCGTGTATTATGTATTAACTGCAATATTTACTCCCTGGGTGTGTTAAATAGCATTGGGGTTGGCGTTAAATAAGCATTTTGCAATGACAGTGATTCTTGTGAAGTCAATAGTATTAATTGGGTAATAAATAAGTTAGACAACGATTTCTGTGTAGTGTCAGCATTCTCATTGTATCATTAATTTAAATTAATAGAATGTACAATGACTATCCATCAAGATTTCATACCGTCAATGTTTAGCTACAAAAAATATTTACCAATAGCCTCTTCAGCGATTGTTATTGGGTCAGATTATTTTATTATGTAATATTTGACTGCCTGAGTAAGACCCTTAACTGCAAATTCACGATTTTTTTAAACTCAGGGTTTCTCTTCTATTTACCTGAGCGGTTATCATATTATTCCACACTGCAAACCTCCTTTAAAGATGGCGATATAAATGTTGTGGTTTATAGACCGATATTTTTTAGGATTTAATCTAGTTTTTATAGTAGCGATTTAGCATTTATATTAGACAACCTCTACTTTTAGCAACCTTTAATTTGAATAGAATAACATTTAATTGAATAAAACAACCTTTAATATGATAAGACAACCTTTAATTTGAATAGACAACCTTTAGATTAACTTAGACTAGACTTGTCAATTTAGTTTTCGTATTAATTAAACCAGACTTGTCAAATTAGATTGTAATTATTGTTTATAGTTTTAGTATTGATTTAATTAGACTTGCTAAATCGATTTGTATTTAATGTTAAATTCGATGGTGTATTAATGACTAATTTGTAATTTAGACTGATTGTGTATAATGCTAAATTAGATTGTACATTAATGACTAATTTGTAATTTAGACTTGCTAAATTTGATTGTGTTTAATGTTAAATTAGATTGTACATTAATGACCAATTTGTAATTTAGACTTGCTAATTTAGATTGGTAATCAATGTTAAAATAGATTGTAATTATTGACTAGTTTAGACTTGATGAATGGTCGGGTTGTTGGCAAAGTCATGTTTTAGCTTGCGCTTCCTTCGAATGACATCATCTTGCTTCTTGTCAATCTGTTGCTTGGGGCGTGGGAGTAGTCCTCTTGTCAGTAGCTCGGCTCCTAGAGAGTTGGATTCATTTAGAGTCCTTGGTCCAGATAGGTTGTGTAGCACCAGGTTTATAGTCATGCCTATCACCTGGGGATGTCATGATTCCTATTGAGGGGATCGTTGTGTTCCCTAAGGGAAGGACGTGAATGATAACTTGGTTGGTGTATGTGCCTTCTGCGTGAGTGTTGTTGATCATTGTAAGTTTGTTTTTTTCACTTGGGTTGAATGCCTTCATGCGTTTGGTTTTGTGCACCATAGAGTTCCTATTTACTAGTCATCAAGGCCGTGGGGTTGGGATTATGGATGTTTTCCTTTATCTTGTAGACGTAGGTTAGGTTTGTGTTGGGCGGGTAGTCGTTTCTCCTTGTTTTTTTACGCATGTTTCGCCCAGTTTCTCTTGTGCCAGTGCGTAGAGTCATAGTTTTCAGTTGCATGTTCTGTAGGCATGGTGCTCGCCGTCAGATGCGTTGTTTAGCTGTAATCGTTTCTTCATCCTATAAAATAAAAATAAAAATAAATAAATTATGCTTCACTTGTAGCGTAATGAAGGGGTCCTTACACTCTCTCAAAACCAATCACCATGTGTGCCTACAGAACACCACACCAAAATATTTGCAACATAAGCCATATTTATAAATGTCGATTTACAGATGACCTTGAGATAATTAAGCACCCAAAGGACATGAACAAGGATGGTGGCCTGGAGGTAAGTAGAAGCTAAATTCCCTTCTTGAAACAAAAA
>ML785623.1:54753-74402 GCA_009831015.1 Picea engelmannii | reverse complement strand
GCAGTGTGCACAGATGCTCAAGAGATACGAAGACTAGGGCGGCGGGATATTGTAGTAGCGTGGAGAGGAACCCAAACGGCTGAAGAATGGATAGAAGATGCTCGAGACATTTTAGTTCCTGCCCGATTATCAATTACTCGTTTCAAGCATAAGAGCGTCCGAGCCGGATTATCGACTACTGCTCCTTTCAACGACAATGGCGTCCGAGTGGAAGAGGGATTTTTAAGCTGCTATATCTCTCACGGAGAGAACTCAAAATCTGCAAGAGATACTGTGATTTCGGAAATTCTAAGAATAGTGGATGAATACAAGGAAGAAAGTTTGAGTGTAACTTTAACTGGACATAGCTTAGGAGCTGCTCTCGCAACCTTAAGTTCATATGACGTTAAAGAAAACCTTAACGCAAATTTACCGGCACAGCCTATACCTGTGACTGTATTTACATTCGCAAGCCCACGCGTGGGGAATAGAGCATTCGCCCTGCGAATAGAGGAGCTTGGAGTGAAGGTGTTGCGATTGGTGAACAAGAACGATATTGTTCCCAAAGTTCCTGGACTTGTTTTCAACGAGAATTCTTGTAGATGGTTGAGTAAAATGTTGGATTGGCTTCCTTGGACATATTTTCATGTGGGCGTGAAAATTGTTTTGAATAATAACAACTCTCCCATTCTGAAACAGCTCCATAATCTTGATCCTGCTTACGCCCACAGTTTAAAGAATTATCTTCATCTGATTGATGGTTATGTGGGAGAAGGTAAACCTTTCAAATCTTCAGGGAAGAGAGACCCTGCTCCACCTGCTGCCACTTCTTATTGATTGAAGACCCTAGCATTCCCCCTTTTGCTGACAACACCAGCAGCAAGATCGAATCATTGAAGCTGGACACGAACAAGAACTAGTAAGATGACTGATTCAAACCCCTCAAACCCCCCCGTGAACTAGTGAGATCATTGACTGAATATTTTCTAGATTAGTTTCACCATGACCTCTTTGTGAGCAAATCAAGTGATCGGCGCAAAAAGGTAAATGCTGTATAAAACCACTCAGGTCGCTCTATCAGAAGAAAACGTTTTTTATATTAATCTATTGGCTTGTATTATAGCCTTGTTAATAAAATGACCAAAGACTTGCTTCATTATAGACGTGCTAGGGCATACAAATGTCGAGGTGCGGTCGGACAAAACTAGTTCGCTGAGTCTATTAGAATCAAAGGCATTTTTCGTCATTCTAATAGGTTCGATAATAGACTTCTTGTGAACGACAATTGCATAATAAAAATGTGAATAACGATTGCATGATAGAATTGTGAATGCACGTGATTGCCGATTCAGTGTAGAATTGCTAGGGTATAAACATGTGAAGGGAAAACAATATTATAAATTCATCTCACTGTATAATGAAAAAAAAACAACTAACTATATTTTTCCATCTCTGAACATGATTTTGGGTTCATTTATTTTAGTTTCATTTAATTGTTGGTGCCTGCGTCAACACTATATATTTAATTCCACTCGTTTCATATATATATATATATATATATATATATATATATATATATATATATATTATTTGCACTTTTTTATATATGAAAAAATAAAATCACCTTTCAATAAATTGATAAGTACATGATTGTTTTTCTCATTCTAATTTATTCATTTTTTTTAGTATAATCACTTCTTATTATTAATAAGATTTTATTATTAATATGATTAATAATATTTTATGTATTTTTCATTTAATCATATTTTATTATTATTATGATTAAGGATATGTGTTTTTTCCTAAAAAGTCATAATTTAAAATCTAGAAAAAATAAAATATGTAATAAACAAAGGATAATTTAATATTTGACTCAACAATAATCTTAGAATTAGATGATCATGATGATAATTAATAACAAATTAGGACCATCATAATATAATTCATAAATTTTCATGATTCATTTATTTACTTTCAAAATTCTAATAAATTATTTATTAAAATGTAAATTGAGCTATTATCATTCACTTTTTCTAAAAGTGAATAAAATAGTAAAGATCTATCTTAATTTTTAATTTATTTAAAAAATAATAATATTTTAATAAAAAAAAATTATTTTAAAATATTTTCAACACAAAAATTTATAAAATCTTTTTAAGTATAAATAATAAATTTTAAATTTTAAATATAATATATATATATATATATATATATATATATATATATATATATATATATATATATATATATATAATTTTTAGCTTAAAAGAAAATGTATAAATGTTTTTTTTCTCCATTTTAATTAATTTATGATGATGATGATGATGATTAACATCCACTAAGATCAAATTGGTCTATCCTACCTTAAGAGTGTAAGTGATTACTTGAGATTCTTTAGAATTTTGTTTCTATGCTCTAAAATCATTAAGAGAAATTTTTCCAAGATCACCATACTTTTGTTGAGTTAATAAGTTAGGAATGTTGGTAGTGTGACAAGTATTTTGAAAATGATATCTAATATGGGTATAGGCTCGACAGTCTAAGAAAAAGTTCTTTTCATCTTAACATTCTTAGTGTCACAAAGGTGACACACTCTTTCATCCCATAGCTTTTTAGTAATTGATCAACTCCTAGTTTCACTATGAAGCTCATGAGAATTTGTTCTTATCTTAACCATGCTTATTTTTTTTTATACTTGACAAAACAAATAGATAATTTTATTCTTCTAAATTAGATTTAATTATTTATATTCTAAATAAAAAAAATATAAAAATTTTATTTATAAATTTTATTTTTAATTATAAAATTCTCAATTATAAAAATTAAAAATATTTTTATTTATTTCATTTTTTTTTTTTTAAATAAAAATCAATTTGAAAAAGAAGGTTTAAATTTATGTTTAAAGTTAAAATATTTTTATTCCAAAATTGAAGTATCAAAATAATGTGTAAATTTGTGTTAAATGTTAAAATATTTTTTTTTCAAAATTGAAATATCAAAATAATAATTACTATAATAAACTAGTTATATTAAAAAAATTAATAATAATAACAATACATTTCTAATATAAATAATAATAAGACTTTCAAAATTTAATTTTAGAAAAAAATTAATAATAATAATACATTTCTAACACAAAAATAATAAGACTTTCAAAATTTAATTTTATATTTGCTACACACTTTAATTAAAAAAAAAACATGGTAATGAATGAAAATATAATGTCTTAACCCTTTGCAATTTAGTCATATCGTGAATCTTTTCTTCTTGTTTATATCTATATATCTATATGGTTCTTTTCAAATGTTTGTAAGTATTTAAATGTTTAATTAAAACTTATAATCAAATTATTATAAATGAATTTAAATTACTTTATGTGTTTCATAGTTTAAAATTTTGTTTAACATAAGTTAATGTTATTTTTTTTTAGTATTTATATATATTCTTTATTTTTAATATTTTATTATATTTATTTTTTTTTTTCAATCTAATAATTAAATTTTATTATTTTCTATTTTCTATTTAGATAAAATATTTGTTTTCTTTAATTTTTTCAACTTTCTTTTCATTTCTAATGTTTCAATATATGTATATAGCATGTTTCAATTTACTTATAAAAATCTCCTCATATTTCAATATATGTAATTTTCACATTTCATTATATTTATAGAAAATTTCTTTTTTTTTTTCAACCTCCTCATATTTCCAACTTAGATATTTCCAACTTAGTAGATTAATTAAAGTAGATTTAAAATATTTTTTAAGTTAGATACATTATTAAAAATATATATATATTCTTTAATTTCATTTTGTTTTACAATGCTTTGTAAGTTTAAATGATATAATAACAAAGTAATAACCTTTACAAGTTTCTCTTGGTTCTTATAGTAATAAGGATATCTTCCAATATGTGTATTATGTTACAAAATTTGAAACCTCTTACTCTATTATTGTTTTCTTAGTCTATCATTGTTTCAATGTTAAGCTCACTTATCACCACATTTTTGCACAAATTGGTGATGGAAAGGATTCTCATCACTCACCCTCAAACTCATCATAGATATATCCATTCACCTGCAATACATCTATTTTTAAATTCCATAGAGAAGAGCATTGGTTATTATTTATACTAGCATAAATTCATCTTAAGATGAAATATATTAAGCATTAAAATCCATAAGAAAGAAATAGATCTATCATAGTGTTAAATGTATTAATTATTTATATGGATATAAAAATGAAACCAAAAAACCAAATATTTCCATGCTTAAAAGTTACTTCCCTAAAATGGATTGGGTTGAGGAGGAAAATTTTAAGCAAATTCATCTTGCCCAACATGGGACATATGTGATTCAATGTGCTTCTATGTCGCCATCTTCGTATCTTCAATGAACAATGTTGTCTTTTTTGAATTCCTCTAGGGTTGATCCCATTGGTATTCCAATGTTTGAGGTTACTAATTGAGAGGTCCTATTATGAGTAGAAAGTCGTTGATTAAACATATTATATTCTACCTTGAGAGCTTAAATTTTCTTGTTTTGTTGCAATAACATCTTCATCATAATAGCATATGGTCTTATTCTCAGTAGAAACTCATTGATTAAGTATACCATATTCTACCTTGAGAGATTAAATTTTCTTGTTTTGTTGCAATAAGATCTTCATCGTAATAGCATACTCCTTATTGTGGGTTTCCTCATGCCGATACAATTTACATATTACATAAAATATAGAAGTCTTGTTTTCAGAAATGAGATTCTCATGCCTTCAAAGGGCCCTTTGAATTCCCAATATGCCATAGCAACACCCTTGGTGAGGTTGATTCCATGGATTATCCATTTAACCCCAATGGTGAATATTCTATTCCAAATTATTGGAAACCAAATAGAAAAAAACATGAAATTACCCAAGAAAAATTCCACAAGGGGTCCATGATTTTCTTACCTACCAAATTCACAATCCAAAGAGAGAGGGCACTAATTTCAAAAATCTAGAGAGTATTAGAGAAACCAAGACAAGAAGCTAAGAACCCAATCACCCAATCTAAAGAACCCAATCGAGCCTCCAAAATCTCACTTTGCTTTCACTCCTTATCTTGGATCCCAAAGGAAACTCAATTTCATAATCCACAATACATTTGAAATATCATATTGATATTGATATTACTAGAGAGATATGTGCATAGATTCTTTTACTTACTGAATTATCACATAAGATTGAGATACATATGCGCAAATGAATCTACATGAACAAGTGCTCAACTTCGAGAAGGGAATTCCCCAAACCAAAGCTTTCACTTCATAGCATTATAAATTACATTATCCCAACTACATGCTTCCTTATGACAACTTAGTGTTGATAATGTTGGCACTAAGTTATAAAGAAAGTATGTAAAAATACCTTAGGGTGTTCATTGATTTTTTCTCTTGACATACTAATTCCTTTCAACCCAATGGGGTGATACATGATGAAGGGAATGCAAATTTTCTTGATGAAACCATATTAAATTACTTAAGAAATGGAGTTGATGATTAAGCCTCTTTGGTTTCCAAGGATTGTGTTCCCTTAAAACATGGTAGAATTTGAAGGATTCAAAACAATGAATTTAGTTTGAATTTTCATAATGAAACTAGAAAGTATCTCATCATTCAAAACAACATATTTCCTTCAAATTCTCATAATGAACATATTAAGTTTTCATAAACTAAAGTGGAAAATTTGTTATTCATAAGTTTGATTATTATACATAAATCTCTAATAATTAAAGTTTTCATTAAATTTTATTTATTAAAATAAAAAATAATCTCCAACAGTGTACATGTAGTGTCTCCTCTATAGTGCATTATAATTTTTTCTCCACTATATATATATATCAAATAATAATGCTTTTCCATAAATTAACATAATATTAACTTAAATTATTAAGAAGCTGACTGGGCATGTAATGTAGATTGAAACCGTTTAAGTAAGGAAGAAAGTTGTATAAAAAAAAGTAAATTTATATTTTCTGAAATTCAATGACCTAAGTTGTTTTTGGAATGAATCAAAACTCTTGAAAAATGTTTTACGTCCTGTCCTCGTAATGGGGCTAAGATTTGAAAAATTCAATGATACACTTTTGATTGAACAACAGAGAAAACACTGTTACTGATTGAACAAATTAGTGATTGAGAAAAGAAAAACAGTGCAATGAAGATAAACCATTGAACGAGCGAGTGAAGAAAAGAAAAACAGAAGATAACTATTCAATCAGCGACTGAAAGATGAAAAAACAAAAAACTTGTGACGAAGATGAGTATTCAACACACAAATGAATGAGTAATGTGATAGGATTGGTTGAGGAAATAGATTTATTAGGTTTGACCGTAATCTTAAAAGTAAATTACATAAATATTTAAATTAGGTTGAGAAAGACATGATGGATTAATATTTAAATCAGACGAAAGATGTAAACGTGTGATAGGGTGATTTGAGGGGCTGAGCCACCAAAAYCATGMGCCCCAAATGTCCCAGTTGTTAATGGCGGGTACATACTATTGCACACTTAACAGTGTCATTTCTAAAAGTTAAAATTCATGAAATGGACTGAAGAAGAGATTAGATGATTAGACACGAGAGATTACAATATAAAATTCATCAACTAATCCGCCCACTCGTGTCGATCATAGCAGCCTCCGCCTGCCGGAAGAGAGATGTTGGAATAACTCGAATCTGATTTTCTAGACGACTGTTAGATAAGGAATTCTACGTCAATGTCAATTTTTTAGCCTCATGCTACCATGTCTAAAATCGGAATGTTAGGTAAAGAATTCCAAGTCAATGTCCGTTTTTTTTAAGCCTCATGCGACCATGTCAAATTTTATGACTTGGAATTCACGAAATCAATCCTTCTTGTTGTTGCATATGTATTTACTGTATGATATCGAATATATATACGGGTACAACGCTATGATAAGAGACACATGATCAGCACATTGAGATTTGCTTTGCAAATAAGTGAAATTAAACTAACATCTTGCATAAAACTGCAAAATCTAAACCGTCTATCCACCCACCAATATCACCCTCTGACCACTTCAGGACTTTGAAATTCACCAATTTATGATAATCCTAGTTCACCTTTATTAGTATCACGAAGGATGATGATGCTCCCATCATGCTTTGACAGCTTTAAACAGCAACAACACTCTTCTGTAAGTAAGAATAGTAGATCCAGTCCAAAATTAAAGATTATTTACTTATTGATCTATTCTAACTTTGGTTCTATCATGGGTAGATCAAATTTATAGGAAGTTTCACTTTTAATTTATGATCACTTGAGTTTTGAGTTAATTATGAAAACTATAGCTTCTATTTTTATTAACAAATATTTTTGTAAAAAAGTCAATAAATGTGATCATCTCATAACTTTTCAAGATATCTTACTTTTAACTCATGACTACTTAAACTAATCATGAAAATTACAATTTCTATTTTCATCAACAACTCATTATTCAAAAAAAGTCAATAAATATGATTGTCTCATAAATCTCCTTCTAAAATTAATTGTAGGTTTTTCTATAATAAAAACATTATGTGAATTCTAGAAGTGTTGTGATAAGATATAGTCTAAAAAGTTAAAAAGATGAAGTCTCCTAAACAGAAATAGAAATAATAATTTCAAAATAAATAGAAAGAGATTATAATTACTAAATATATAAAGTAAAAAAAAAAAACATTGAATTAGGTGGTGGTAAATACTAGGGGTTACAAATTATTTCTTCCTATTATAATTATACTAGGGGTGATAAATACATCGACCTCTAAAACTCTATTGGGATTTCCATTCTTTATTTATATCGACATAAATTCATTGTTACTTAATAATAATAATAATCATAATAACTTCAAACTTTCAATAATAATAATAATCACTACAAACTTTTAATAATAATAATAATAAAATCAAATTTAATTTTGTATTTGCTCTAAAGTTTAATTCAAAAAAAAAACATAACAATGATTGAAAATAAAATACCTTAACCCAAACTTTTAATAATAATAATAATAAATAATTCAAATTTAATTTTGTATTTGTTCTAAAGTTTAATTCAGAAAAACATAATAATGAATGAAAATATAATACCTTAACCCTTTGCAGATATCAATGTTGCTAGTCAAGTTTCTCTTCTTATTTATATGTATAGGTTCAAATCCAGAAGGTGATAGGGTATGCATACCTTCGTAGACTTTACCAATCAAATCACTGGGAAGAGGAGGATCCCTTGTCTCACAAACAAGGGGGTCTCATACAGAGGGGTCCCTTGTCCCACAAACAAAGGAGTCTGATACACCAATTTGATGTGTTAGCTTGGCTATGACCTTAAATAAATAATAATAATAATAATAATAATAATAATTATTATTATTATTATTATTATTATAATTATTATTATATTTGTAAATATTTTAATTTTCAATTAAAATTTATTACCAAATTATTATAAATAAACTAACTTTAAACTTTTTATAATTAGAATTTTGTTTAATTAAAAAAATTAATTTAATTTAATATTTTAGTTTTTTTAATATATATATATATATATATATATAGTTATATTTTAATTTAATTTTTATTCTTTATTTTTTTCCTTCTATTTTATTTTATTTCTAATTTAATATTCAATTTTTATTTATTTTTAATCTAATTTCTATTTCATATTTATATAAAAGGTTTATTTTTCTAATTTTTTAATGTTTTCTTCATTTATAATATTTCAATATATATATATCTCACATATTTCATTTTACTTATAAAAAATCCTTCATATTTCATTTTATTTATAAAAATTTATTTATATATTTTTTTAAGTTAGATGTATTTCCAACTTAGTAAATTATTTAAAATATTTTTCAAATTAATTCAACATCATTAAATCAAAAAAATTATTCTTTAACTTCTTTTTGTTTTACAATATTTTCTAAGTCTAAATGATATTGTAACAAAGTAATAAACTTTACAAGTTTTTCTACCTATTACTGATATAGAGTACTTTGAATTGAACAACAAAGAAAATATTGTTATCTACCTATTACTGATATAGAGTACTTTGAATTGAACAACAAAGAAAATATTGTTATTGACTGAACAAATTAGTGATTGAGAAAAGAAAAACAATGCACTGAAAATAACCATTGAACGAGCAAGCGAGCCAAGAAAAGAAAAACAGAAGATCATTATTCAATCATGTTAGAATAATGAAGAAACATCTACAAAACTATTAAAATAGAATATTGTTGTGACTTTGTTTTATTGGTACGTAGATTAAGGTTGAAGGTGGTTTGAGATCCACTTCGATAGGAGTAATATCTTCCTTTATAAATGTAATTGATTTCCCTGATCAATGCAAGTAGTGTGAGCTCCATCTCACTTGCGTGCGTTCCTTTGTTTTAGTTTTGATATGGTATCAGAACTCAGGAGAAAAGAATCGTTGTCTGCCAAACCATGAGCCCGAGGGAGCTGTGCGTACAAAAGATGTCGACTATCGCTTGAGCTGCCATCAACCTGCAATCATCGACTGCTCCTCTACTTTCTGACAATCAATGCTACCTCAGTACTTTTTGGCACTCGTGGGAACATCTAATTCACCTGTGCGTTATAAGTGGTGTGCATTGTGCTAATCGCCAAGCTCACAACAATCCGTGAAGTGTCCATGAAGTGTAGGACTGCAATGCTGCTTGCCGCAGTATCATTCCCTGCCATCATTTTTCTATTGAATAGATACAATTCCTGTCATTGTTTGTCATCATAGGTTACCGAATGCGAACTGCAGACCTGTGGAAACCAGACACTGTGAAATAGGGAGAGAGGACATCTGTGTACAGTTGAGGTTCTCGTGCGCGGTTTGCTTCGTTCTCAAGAAGATTTGTCACTGCGGATTGAGTGTTGTGAATGCACCAATTTGGTTGATGCGCCTGTGGAGTGTTTGCATCTCTTATATATATTTGATGTTTCCTCATTTATATATATTCATTGTCTCTAGGCGCGATCTGAGGATTGGGGTTTGAGTGAACACTGGTACAGTAGAGAAAGGTGACCTGCAGCGGAGTTGAAGCCCGTGTGGGAGGTAAAATACAACAATACAATTTTTTTAATATTAATTAATCATTGAATTATTTGTTGAAGAAAATGGAAAACCCTCTTGCCGATTCATATTTAAATGAGTCAACTAAGCCTGATGGCGAGAATTACGTAAACTAGAAATTTAAGCTGACCAACATTCTAGAGGCATATAGCCTATGGACGACTGTCAAAGGTGATGAGCCCAAACCCGGTGATGAGCCCAAACCCACTGTTGTTTCCTCCATTCCAAATTGGGATAGGCGAGAGATAAAAGTGAAGGTTCTTTTGTGTGTGTTCTTAAAGGAAAACATCATTCCGCACATATGAGACTGTAAAACTTCAAAAGAGATGTGGGATGTCCTTAAAGGTTTGTTTGAAACCTCTAATGCAAACCACAATTTAATTTTAAAAACAAAGTTACTATCTATCAAAATGGAAGCCAATGAAAGCATAAGCAATTTTGTTTCCAGAATTAAAGATTTAAGTGATAAGTTGGGTGATATTGATGGAAACATTTCTAGTAGTGATTTAGTAACTGTTTCTTTGAAGGATTTAGTCTAAGACTATAAAGTCTTTATTTCAACACTCTCATCTAGACAAACACCTCCTACGTTTGATGAATTGGATGGGATTCTTATTCAATAGGAAGAGAGAATGAAGAATTATGATCTGGATTCAAGTGGCTCAGATTTAGCATTGATTGAAAGAGGTAGAAGATCATACCAAGGAAAATTGTGGGACAGGAATAGAGGTCGGTTTCAAGCAAAGCAGAAAGGTATGAAAAATCACGATTCCTATGTTAAGAGAAATATTGAATGTGACTATTGTGGAAAACCTGGACATATTGCTAAAGATTTTTGTAGAAGAAAGATACATGAATCAAATCAAAGACATAGAAGGCATAATGGAAATTTCATGCATAGATACACTTCAGTTAATGATGGATTTAAAAATCTTAAGTTGTTTATTTCTAAAGATGCATTGTCTGCTGAAACTGATGATGAGACTACATGGTTCATAGATTTTGGTGCATCAGCTCATACGACTTGTAATAAAGAATGGTATGATGAATATTATGAGAAACATGAGGGCATACACATTTACCTAGGATATAACAGATCACATAAGGTCCAAGGCTATGCAGTAGTAAGTGTGAACTTACCTAATGGACAATTGAAACAGATTCATGATGTGATGTATGTTCCTGGTATTAAAAAGAATTTAATATATGTTTCAACTATCACTGATAATAATCTAACAGTGGAATTTGGTAAGTTGATGTGTGTTGTAAAAGATAGCAAGGATCACTACAGGGTTATTTCCATAGGTACCAGGGTTGGTGGATTGTATAAATTGGATGTGACAATGAAACTTCATGTTGCATTGACATCTACAATAATGTCAACATAATATTTATGGCACCATAGGTATGGGCACCTGAATTACAATGATTTGATGTTGTTCCAATGAAAAAACTATGGTATAAGGTCTTCCTGTTATGAAGAATGATCATTTTCCATGTGAAGCATGTGCACTTGGTAAACAACATAGAGAGGATTTTCCCATTCATATAGAGAAAATACAAACATATATTCTTGAATTAATTCATACTGATGTATGTGGACCTATGCAAACTAGGTCACTTGGTGGTGCTTCCTACTTTCTTATTTAAGTTGATGATAGATCTCGATATACATGGGTTTGTTTCATAACGATAAAAAGTGATGTATTTGAGTACTTTAAAGAATTCATAACTATGATTGAAAAACAAACAGACAAATGTATTAAAATTCTCAGATCTGATGAAGGTGGTGAATATACATCAAGAGCATTTAAAAGTTATTGTAAATTTCATGGGATCCAACAACAGTTTACTGTACCTCATACACTTCAGCAAAATAGTGTTGCTGAGAGGTGGAATAGAACACTGGTGGATTTTTCTCGCAGTATGCTTCAAGGTAAAAAAAATTATAATGGTTTTTGGGTAGAAGCCATTAACACTGTTGTTTATTTAAAGAATCATAGTCCAACTAAGAAATTAGATTTTCAAACTCCTTTTGAGATTATTCATGATTATAAACCTGATGTTAGTCATTTGAGAGTATTTGAATCTACTGCATTTTCACATATTCCAAAGGATGAGAGAAGAAAACTTGATGAAAAGTCAATCAAGTGTGTTTTTATTGGGTATTGTACTGATAAAAAAACATACAAATTGTTTGATCCAAGTTCACATAAATTGTTTTCAAGTAGAGATGTGATGTTTCATGAGAATGCAGATAGAGTTGATACAATGAATGATGCATATTCTTGGCATAATGATAGTGATAAACATGTCAAAATGGATGCAATGGTTAAATAGGAACATGAACAGGTACAGGTTCAAGAACGGAATGAAAGCAGTATGGACACTTCAAGCAGTCAAGATACATCAAGTGGAGAAGAGTCACCACAAAGAAGGAGACAAGATGGAAGTTTTGAAGGACCAAGGAGGTCATCACGTCAAACTCATCCACCTATAAGGTATAAAGACTGTGCATTGATGTCTCATGTCATGAATGTTGTAGAACCTTTAAACTTTGATCAAGCTAAAGAACACGAAGAATGAAAAAATTCTATGAATGATGAACATGATTCCCTTATGAAAAATCAAACATGGGAATTAGTTGAACTACTTGAAAACAAAGTCCCTATTGGAAGAAAATGGTTGTATAAATCTAAATTTAAAGAATATGGTAGCATTGACTAATATAAGGAAATATTAGTTGCAAAAGGATATTCACAAAAGGAGGGAATTGATTATGAAGATACTTTTGCACGAGTAGCTAAATTGAATACAATTAGAGTACTGATTGCCTTAACTACAAAACATAATTGGAAAATATATGAGTTAGATGCCAAATCTTCTTTTCTGAATAGTTGTTTAAAGGAAGAGGTTTATTTGGTTCATCTTGAAGGATTTATCAAACAGGGACAGGAGCATCTATTCTGCAGGTTAAGGAAATAATTATATGGTTTGAAACAGGCACTGAGATCTTGGTATGTAAAGATAGATACCTTCTTTTATCATAATGGATTTGTGAAAAGCAAAAATGATTTTAACCTGTATGTTAAGAAAGATGAATAATTAAATGTTTCTTTAATATCTTTATATGTGGATGATCTCATTATTACAGGAAGTACATGTAAGTTAATTGAAGATATTAAAATTCAGTTGTCTCAATAATTTGAAATGAAATATCTTGGAGAATTACATTATTGTTTAGGAATTGAGGTTTGGAAAGAGTCTCGTAACATTGATCACTCAAAGTAAATACAATTTTTTTTTTATTAAAAGTTTCAACATGAGTGAATGTAAAACTATGTCAACTCCTTTACAACATAATGCAAAGTTTTACAATGAAGATGGATCTAAAGAGGCAGATGATACTTTATGTCATCGGTTGGTGGGAAGTCTGAAATACCTCACCACTACAAGGCCAGACATTGCATACGCAGTTATCATCCTTAGTCAGTTCATGGCTAAGCCTTTAGAGAGTCACTGGAAAGCTGCGAAGAAAGTTCTTCGATATTTGAAAGGAACTGTTAATTTTGGTATTATGTATACTAATGATTGTGATGTTGAGTTGACAAGTTACTCTGATTCAAATTGGGCCAGAAATCCCGATGATAGGAAATCAACTTCAGGATATGAATTCAACATAGGTACAGGGGTTGTGTCATGGAGCAATAAGAAACAACCAATTGTTTCTTTATCGTCAACAGAAGTTGAGTACAAAGCTCTATGCAATGCTACTTGTGAATTTGTTTGGTTAAGAAGAATTCTTGAAGGTATTGACAATAAACAAATAAGGCCAATTATTCTCAAATGTGACAATCAAAGTTCTATTAAATTGACACACAACCCAATTTATCATGCTAGAACCAAACATATTGAAATTCAACATCATTTTGTGAGAGAAAAGATCGAATCAAATGAAACTGGTTTGATATTATATAATACCAATGACAATGTGGATGATATATTTACCAAGCCTTTTGGTAAAATCAAGTTTGAAATTTTTAGAAGAAAGTTAGGTGTCATAGAAAATTTGTTTCTTCATTAAATGGGGATGTTAGAATAATGAAGAAACATCTAGAAAACTATTAAAATAAAATATTGTTGTGAATTTGTTTTATTGGTAAGTAGATTAAGGTTGAAGGTGGTTTGAGATACACTTAGATAGGAGTAATATCTTCCTATATAAATCTAATTGATTTCCCTAATCAATGCAAGTAGTGTGAGGTTTGTCTCACTTGTGTGCGTTCCTCCTTTTTATTTTTGATAAATCAACGATTGAAAGATGAAAAAACAAAATACATGTGATGAAGATAACTATTCCAGAGGAAAATGATTAAGTAATGTGATAATATTGGTCGAGTTAAGATTAAATAGATTTATTAGGTTTGACTGTAATCTTAAAAGTAAATTACATAAATATGCACAATTGCTTATGTTGAATATTCCAAATTTTCAAGATATAAGATGGATAAGATGATTAAGTGTGTAAAATTAAGTTAATGTGAATGACACGAGTTACCTGGTTGTGAAATAAAGGTACTGTTATAGTTTCATATAAAGACATGATGGATTAATATTTCAATGAGACAAAAGATCAAACAAAAAAAAATGTAAACGTATGATAGGGTGATTTAAGGGCCTGAGCCACCAAAACCATGCACCGGAAATGTCCCAGCTATTAATGGATGGTACATACTATTGCACACTTAACAATGTCATTTATAAAAGTTAAAATTCATGAAATGGATGGAAGAAGAGATTAGATGATCAGACATGAGAGATTACAATACAAAATTCATCCACTAATCCAATGACGCGTGTCGATCATAGCAGCAACCGCCTACCGAAAGAATACCAGTCTTCTTGAATTCAAGAGAGATGTTGGAATAACTCGAATCTGATTTTCTGGATGACTGTTAGGTAAAGAATTCTACGTCAATGTCAATGATTTAGCCTCATGCGACCATGTCTAAAATCGAAATGTTAGGTAAAGAATTCTAAGACAATGTCAGTTTTTTTAAGCCTCATGCGAGTCGCGACCATGTCAAATTTTATGACTTGGAATTCACGAAATCAATCCTTCTTCTTCTTGGATATGTATTCACTGTATTATATCGATATATATATGCGTACAATGCTATGATAAGAGACACATGATCATCATATTGGGATTTTCTTTGCAAATAAGTGAAATTAAATGAACATATTGCATAAAATTGCATAATCAAGGGTCTCTTCCTCCTTCTGAGACATCTTAAACAATTACTCTCTTTGTTCCCTCGTTCGGTAGTAGTCTTGGTATTTGTTCAGGAAAATCTACCTCATTTGTCCCCATGTTGAAATATTCTCTCATCCAAGGCTCATGAACCATCTTAACGCATTACCCTTCAATGTAGCTGGAAACAATTTAAGGTTTTGCACAGTGGTAGTGTAGTCATAGCTTCTACACAGAATATCAAATTCAAACAGAAAATCATATGGATCCTCAATGGATAATCCATGGAAATTTGGCAGGGCTGAGAGAGGTATGTTATTCATAGGATCCATCCCCCATGTAGGAATATTAGTAATAGGAAAGACCGGGGTAGAGATAATATTTTCATCATTTACATGATCTTCATTGTTCACTAGATCCTCACGATGGAGCTCTTCTCCATTATCTCCTTGATTTTCCTTACATTCTCTTTCTCTTCACTCAATACAGAATGTCTGTTGATCTGATAAACAACTTCTTCTGGATTTTCCTTGTTCTAATATGCACTTTCTTGATCTTCAATATTCTCCAGTGTTTCATGCTGATTTGTTGGTGACAGATCTTCATCTTCGACCCCTGATGAAAACGATGTTTCAAAATGGGGTAGTTCTGATGTCTAAGGAATATGTCTTCTTGGAGGATTTGAAGGGCGAAAGTTAGATCCCGAAGAAGAATCTTCTCTGGCTATAATCTCATCAAAAAAGGTTGGCCCTCCCAGTGCAGGATTCCTTCCACCACGTCCTCTGGTACCTGTAGGGTTAGTATTTTGGGGGATACGTCCTCTTGTTCCTCGATTCATGTAGACTACTCATTCCTAAGAAAAGAAAACTAATCTGATTACAAGAATCTATAATTATCTTCCCCAACAACGGTGCAAAAATGTTGGGCACTTTAGTTGTCTAAATAAATAGATAATTAAGGTGTTCAATATGAATTTTCAAACCCAGGGAAGTTTTTTTAATGCAAGATAATTGTGCCCAGTCTATGCTAGATTATGAAAGAAAACACTAATCAATTGCAGTAAGGAAAATTAACACTAAAAGAAACAGAGTTGAAAAGTTGAACACTAACACAAGTTGTTGACACAGCTGGAGTTCTACAGAATTGAAATCACACTTGCATAATTGAAATCTAATTTGATGAGTGTATAAGAATCTTGGATTATATAATATATTCTAATTTTCTATTTTACTCTTGCAGAAGGAAGTTCTGTGCTAATTGTTGAAAGGAAGTCTACTTAATTGCAGAAAGGGAATTCACACTTTTATTTTCTTTTGCTTGAAAACAAATATTTATTCTAATGAAGAAAAGTGAAAGCAATTCTCCAACAGTATTCAATAATTTACTCTAACTCTCATGAGACACATTGATGCGCATTTAACAGAAAGGGATTGAACTGTAACAACAAATTTGTTCTAGAAATGATAAACAGATAAATCATCCAAATCAAAGCAGTTAATCTAAAACTCAAAACAGAGGGGAGTCTGTGAGGAAGGTAGGCCCTTTCCTTCTTCCTGAATCCACTCAAAAAGACTACAGTAGGTTGGAGAAACTCAAATCACTTTCTTTATTAAATCGCCAAAATGTTCAGATACAAAAATGATTCATTTTGTTCTCTATTCCACAATTAATCTTTTTCACCCTAATGATTACAAAAGCTTTGTTATTTAAAGACGGAGACATTCAGTTGAAACAGACTCGAAATATCCTTGAGAATCGAAGATTCTCAAGATATTTGTATGATATAAAAGACCTGCCATCTTCAAAAAATATGGAAATAATCTTGATCACCAGCGTGAGCCAAAACGTGTAACAACCTTGAGGATCTGTCTTCCAAACGTGTAACAACCTTGAGGATATGTCTTCAATATATGGATTTGAATGATATACCATCTTCTAGGATCAATGGGAGTCTATTGTAGCAGGTGTAACAACTTCCAAAAAAGGTGCACGATTGTTGTAGCAGGTGTAACAGCTACTGTAACAACATCGATCTTTCTTCAAGACTAGGTTGTTTTTTTTTAATCTACACATTTTGATTATTAGTTGAGAATTCATGGGTAAAATATGAGAAACTCTACCAATAAAACATGTTAAGTAAATAAGAATACAAAAGCAAGATCAATGATTCATACCTTGGGAAAAAGGTCTTAGAAAATAGTATATTAGGCATTTTAGCATAGAAATGATAAGGTTGAATGAGAAAAAGGTATAGTCAAACAGGGACATTTCTGGGTCTTAACAGCGGGCATCGAGCAAGTGCAAGTGTGCATTGAGAGAACTCTTTCTCGAGTTTAGGGAGAAGAGTATCAAAGGAATATACTCACAGAGTTGTTGAACACTCTATTGAAAATGCTCAACAAGGTGTGCTTTGAGCAGAAGGTTGTCAGGAGGGCACAAAGTTTTCCTTTGAAAGGAAATAGAAGGGTCTGGACCCTTAGAAGACTGAGTAAATTGAAAATCTCAGAAGAGATAATGCTTACGAGAGAGAAGACGAGATCCAAGAGGTGGACTCGCTGGAGAAAGGTCAAAGGCCGAAGCATTTGAACACTAACAAAATATTCCAAGGAGGAAGACGTCAAAAGCTCGAGAGGAGGAGTGACAACAGCCGCCAGATCGATTGTGGGGAGAAGTGAGGATTGTTGATCTGGTCTTGGTCAGAAAGGGCTGAAGTCCCAAAGATAATCAAGGCCATTGATTTGGAGGGGACGCATGGTATAAAATCTATCACTCTAGGGAAATTAACTCTGGAGAATTGTGTGAGTGGAGACGTGAGAACTCTCGAAGGCCGAAGAACCAGAGTTCGTCAGAACCGTTTGATTGTTGAGGAAATGTGTCAATAGATATTCCACTCTGGAAGCTTGTCATACGGGGAAAAGAAAATAGTTGAGAGTTGAAACTCCCAAGGGCTAGAGAGCCGGAATCAACTGTAGCCATTGATTTGGGAAGGAAGCTACGTGTCGACAGATTGTGTAGATCTAGGATCACATGTGGAAGGAGGAAATAAGGTAGAAATGGAAGGATAAATAATAGTCGTTGATCACAGATCATTGCCAAGGGATTGGAGATCGACGAAAGAGATGGATTGTGGGGCTAGAACTTGCTCGGATGTTAAAAATCTGAGAGCGGGATACAATTTATACCATAGTTTTAACAAAGTGCTACATGGCAACTGGAGGTGAATTGCTGGTAGAAAAGTGGGTTGGCCTAAAATCACTCTTTCCCACACCTGCAATCATAGTTTTCCACGAGGTCATATCCTGTAACATCCCGCTCTGGCGCACTGAGAAAACTTATTATTTGAGGACACTTGCTCGCAAGTGATCTGGACTTTTATGATATTAGACCGTTTATACTTGATTATGATGCGATTGACAGATGATACGATGTGTTACTATTTGATGTAGACAGGTACTATTGACTCAATTTCGTATTTTTGGAGTGTGCAGGGTTTTTGACCTTGAGGATGCAGAGGCATCGGTAGAACCCCCTTGGACTCCGGACTGAGTCAGGGAGTGTGCTTTGGGTTGATATGTTTACTATGATGTTTCATTTGATTTGATGATGTGATGTGACATTCTGACATGATTGTTGATGATACAAGATGACGATAGCTTGCCGACCAGACTCACATATGGAGTAAAGGGGCCACACATGATTTGCAGAGTGGTTGAGGGAGAGGGGTGGACAACAGCCCTGCCAGCGCCTGCTAGCACTCCCACCATGGCTCGAACTGTAGGTTAATGATTACCTAGTTCGAGAGGATCCACGATGCCGTGAGGGCAGACTACGACAGTCTCTCACGATGATTCTAAGGGGCGCGCAATAAGGCAGGGGCCTTATTCCTTAGAACCCTTAGTCTCCTACAAGCTCACCTGGCGGAGTGTTGACTCCAGGGGTTATAGAGGTCTACCAATCAGTTCAGTTGGTGAGTGGCACCCTTGGAGCACATGGTGCATCCTGAAGGGCACGTCACCTAAAATAAATTCAAGAGGCGAGTGGCACCCTTGGAGCACATGGGGCATACTGAAGGGCACGTTGCCCAAAAGAAGTTCAAGTGGCGAGTGGCACCCTTGGTGCACGTGGTGCGTCCTAAAGGGCACGTCACAATAATGTGGTTGAAGGAGTCAGCCTAATTAGCCCTAAGTCATCAGCACCTGAATAAAACCTTAAGCAATTCCCCTAACAAATTGTCACCTAGCTCAGAATCTAAGCCCCAAGCCTAAGACTTTTTTAGAAAAAAGGGGGGGGGG
>ML785623.1:14477-49898 GCA_009831015.1 Picea engelmannii | reverse complement strand
ACCCTTGGAGCACATGGTGCATCCTGAAGGGCACGTCGCCCAAAAGAAATTCAAGAGGCGAGTGGCACCCTTGGCGCACGTGGTGTGTCCTGAAGGGCACGTCGCAATAATATGGTTGAAGGAGTCAGCCTAATTATCCCTAAGTCATCAGCACCTGAATAAAACCTTAAGCAATTCCCCTAACCAATCGTCGCCTACTCAGAATCTAAGCCCCAAGCCTAAGACTTTTCTAGAAAAAAAGAGGATGATAAATGGAATTGTCATGTATTCCTTAATCTTAAATTTTTGGAATAACGAAAATGATAAATGGATTCTCTTTCCGTAAATTATTAATCCCTACCGCCTCTACTATTAATAAAAGTTACGCATGTAAAAATAAAATGGAATTATTAATGAGCGCACTTACTCTTTGAGTTTTAAAGAATATATATAAAATAAAATAAAATAAAAAGAAACATAAGAAAATAAAAAAGGGAAAAAGGGGGGGGAAACCTAAAAGAAAGAGGATTTAGGGTTTGAGGGGATAAAAGAAAGGGGGAGGGGGAAAGAAAAGGAACTTTTTTTTGAGCGATTGGTATTGTTATGCTGCCAGACTAGAGACTGGACTGATTTCTGGTAGGAGTTGGGGATTCTCAGCTGACTTGATTGGTACCTCAGCCTTGGAGGCAGGCTGAGAAGCTAGGCTATTGTCTGGGTTGTGTGTGGCCCCTTTGCGGCTCGGGGGGCTGAGGGGGAAGGAGAGTACCCCTAGCGTTTGGCTGGGAGGTACCGGTGAGTTCCTTGTGGTCGGCAAGCGGGAGCATCAGGGAGCACGCAGACGCCAACCGAAGCGGGCGAGCAGGCCAAGGTATCTTTTGTATTTTTGATGGAATGATAGTCTCTGGTTGCGTCTAAAAATTTATATGGTTGTGTTTATACTGTGATGAATGCTTTCAGTTGGTGATAAATATTAGATAGAATAGTTGCAAGGGTTTCTCCTTTCCTATGGTGGGAAAATCTTCCAGCGGGTTTCTTTTTACCTATTGGGGCGTTCTCACTTCTTGACCTGCATTTTTTTTTATTTATTTCCATTGCGGGGCGTATCCTGGTGACCTGCACTTTTCTTTCATATAGTGGGCGTGTACTGTTTACCTTGGGTTTACTCCTCTTTTTACCCCGGGGGAGATTTTATACACGCGTGGGCATTTCCTACAGTGGGTTTTTCCTTTTAAAATATTGGGCGTTTTGTTTCCTGTGAGCTTTATCCTGTCACCTTGCGCGTTTTTACACCCAGTGGCRTACTTTCCCAGTAAGGGATATCCCACAATCCACTTTKCTCTTTGGCAGTCATCACAACGCCTGAAATATGTTTCGTTTGTTCAATCTAATTAGAAATGTTTTCTTTCTAGATAGCTATATCGGTATGGAGTTTTCTTGAAATTTTTGGGTCATTTAGTTTCGATAATGTTGACTAAGATTTGATGGTAACAATCATCTGATATGCATTCTCTAAATAAACAGTGATTTATTTTAAATCACTAAGTAAAGTAGTTTACACCAACCGCTTCTCTAAAGATGCAATACGCAAATGTGGAAAACATCACCTAAATTCTGAAAGACAATTTAATTTTCCACGAAATAGTTCATCTTGGGTTCGTTGTCCTTCCTTCCCATTCGTAATTTCTGTGTCATCCCCTGCCTTCTATGAATCTCCACTCTTACTGTGGATCTCTTCTTCTTTGTGGGTTGAGACTACAGATCGTATCACTATGGATCACGTTGTTCAATCGTTGCAGTCTCTTAGTATTGATACTGAAGACAGCCTGTCCACTATAGAAGACTTTTAAAGTACAAATTCAAAAGCAAAAGCCTCCTGAAGGAAGTGATAACCCATTCGTCGAATAATAATACTGAATCCTATGAGAAGCTGGAATTTGTAGGGGATTCGGTTTAGGTTACCTCGAAACAAAGCATGTCTACTGCACTTACCCTAAGTTGTACCAGGGCACTTTAACTCTCCTGCGTCCCAAGAATGTTGACTTCTGGTAAGTGAAGTTTACGTTAAGACAATGTCTGAGAGTTTTAAACGTTGTTCCCATTTACACATGGTTACTCCTTCCCACGCTCGTGCATATACGCTTATATGCTTACACCTCTTAAATTTAAGAATTTCCTATTGCGTTGTGAAATAGCATATCTTACCATGTGGGAAATAATATTTAACGCAAGGGTTAAAAGAAAATGTCTGCCATCATAATTCGCGCCTGTTCTACAGCTATATCTTTCCAGAGTAGTCTTTTCAGGATTTGCAAGCTCAGGCTCGGTGTACATAGCGTGTTTGGTTGGGTCTGCGGGGAGGCGTTTAGTGTGGAGTTACCTTGGATATTTCAGACTGTAGATTAGGTTTACCTGGTAGTTTAAATGCGTCCTGACAGTTGCATATCTCAGAAAATTAACTTACACTGAACCTACACCATAGTTCCATATCTCTGCTAAAGGTAATCAATTTTAGGTCTCTAAATGCCAATCCCGAGGAGATTTGAAAATACTTCAACAATTTGGTTCAATGCATATCATAATACATCCTTTCCTTGCGTTAGGACTTACTAATATTAAGGATCAATAACATTTTTCTTTTCTTTAAACTCAGGTCTAAAAATTTGATAGAGATAGTCCATAGTTATAGATATTAGTTGTAGTAAATTTATGGATATATATTATGCGGCTCTGCCTTGCGTGCTGGCCGAGGGTCCTGAGAAACCCTAGATTTCTAAGTTTTAATCAATGGCAGGAGGACCTTGTCCCACTAAAATGGAGTAAGATTTAGGTTTACGCCCTTACTGCTTTGAAACCTATTACAGTTTTAATGTAGGAGTCAGCTAGATATTTGATTGGTGTCAGCCTTTGGGGAGGGTATTGTCGGTTGCCATAATCAAGATTTGGGTATCATTTGAAACCGTGCAATATTAACAGTGCAATACGTGTACCCTTTTAAAACGCTGAGCTGGGAAAATAATATACCCCATGGATGCGTCTAACCATATTAAATTTCTACCGGACAAGGATTAATAAGCACACACCACCGTTCTCCTTAATGAAAGTTTATGATTTACGAAGAAATAGGTTTTAATTAAAGGAATCTGATATAGTGTAACTGCAATAGGGAGATTCCAGTTACCCAACGAATTGCCATAAGAAATTCCTCCTGGTTGTAATGGTGATGAGTAAACTGCCAAGTTAACCTTGTTTAGTTCAATGTTATGAATGTTTAAAAGGCAATATAATAATGATGCTTAAGAAGCCATGTTAACCTTGTTTAACTGAATGTTATTATCGTTTAAAAAGGCAATATGGTGATGATGCCTAAGCTGCCATGATTAACCTTGTTTAGTTCAATGTTATGAATGTTTAAAATGCAATATAATAATGATGCTTAAGAAGCCATGTTAACCTTGTTTAAATTAATGTTATTATTGTTTAAAAAGGCAATATAGTGATGATGCTAAAGCTGCCATGATTGACCTTGTTTAAATTAATGTTATTATTGTTGAATGCAATGTAATGATGGTGCCTAAGCTACCATGTTAACTTTGTTTAGTTTAATGTTGATATTGTTTAATTTTGCAATATAATGATGATGCTTAAATTGCTATGTTAACTCATTTATTTAATGTTAATATTGTTAAATTGAAATGCTAGGGATGAACCTTGAACCGCCATATTAATATTTACTTAATTGCAATGGTAATACTTGTTTACATTGTCATAATAGTATTTGTTCTAATTTGCAATGTTAATGATGACGGTAGAATCGCAATGTCAATTTGGATTAATTGAAATGTTCGGGACGATGTTTAATTTGCAACGTTATTATTCGTTTAATTTGAAATGTTAATGATATGGTCTAAATTGCAATGCGATTACGATTTATGCTTGTCCCTGAACTAGTGCAAATCGACCTTATAACTAAATAATGGGGGGTTGAGATTATTGGTTTTTACCTTATGATAAGGTCTTCATCGGTTAATGATAGTTTATGGAGCATTTGATCTTGATGGATGTCTTCGGGTCTCAATAGGGGTTGGTCGATATTTATGTCCTCCTGACTTGCGTCTTCCGTAGAGGTCATGGTTGTCCCTGATTTTATAGTACCTAGTGGTATTGCATTGCGTGGTCTACTTGTGTCGGGAGGGAGGTAGACACCATCGGTAGCCTTAGTGTTTATTTCTGTGTGTTTCCCTGCGTCAAGAATCCAATGCCGTATCAAGAGTCTCGGGCCCTTTAAAGGCAGGGTTTCCACTCTTGCGACACACCTGAGGGGCTTACCAGTTTCTGCCTGAGCAGTCAGCCAGGAGCCTATCTAATCTTCTTTCGAGAAGACATAAGACTAAATGCCCTGCTTTCCTGTGCAGAAATAGTAACTCTAACACCATGGACTCTTCCCTCTGTGTTCTAACTATGCAACCCCAGTACGTCTTAATGTTTGTGTTGTGCGCCTCATGCCTATGGTCGTATCTTGTTGCAGTTACTCCTTGTGAGCCTTCAGTCTTTTTGTGTTGAACATCGTGGTTGTGTCTTGTTGGTTGTCGAGTGGTGACGTGGAGTCCAGTGTGTCGGTTTCCCCTCCTACACGCGCGCACACACTTTTAATCAAAAAAAAATTGCACCTGTTGTCAGAGTAGTTGTCCTTAACTAGGAGGGTTGTTACATATCCCACGGTCTTATGAAGGAAAGGGCTAATGAAAAAGGGGCTATCACTCTAAACTTGGATTTTTGGAAGTGCGCAGGGATAGCCCGTGGGTCTGTCAGGACCTACACACAAAAGGAAACAGGACCTGTGTTTAATTGTTTTGGGTTCAATCACGAGCCCGAAGAATCAATTTGACTCAAAATATTGAAACATCCTTTGACTGGGAGGTCAACAGACCTCGCTGAGGTTGGGGCACTGCGTCGAAAGTGCTCTGGGTAGGAATATTCATGCACAATGATCACAGTGAGAGCACAAGGAGATTTAGGAATCAGGGAAGAATTGAATACTTATGGGATCAACAAGAAAAACTTTTATATGGAGAAAGAAGTTGCCACAATTTCTGTGGTAGCAAGTATGTTACGGCTTGTTGGTTCATCAAGAGGAAAGAATGCTTGCATGTTGCAAGTTTTCTTGGTGATGTTGTTGCATAAGGAAGGAAGCAACAAAGAGATGAAGTGTTGGTCATAAGTTTGACAAAATAAGCATGAAAGATTCTACTTCCATCAGACTTTCAGGTAGTATAAAATTTATTAATGGCAGTCGTGCAGGTATGAGTTTTATTACTCTTTTTGCATAATTTCTTAAAGGAAATTTAGGTAAGAATTTCCTCATCGAGAGTCATTATATAAAATCACATGATTATATTATTGAATGCATACCACTAGAAGTGGTAAAAGATGGAGGCCTGTATTAATTCAAATCTTTTTAACTTCTGAATGCACACACTGACATAGTAGAATGTCATGTTAATTTTGTTACAGGGTGATACTCAAAGAAAATTAAAAGATAAGAAATTCTTATAAGAATGAATGCGAGTAATATAGTCATGTATGAGACCAGGACATGGTTGGATATGGCAAGGTATGGATATGGAAATGTTATGAGCCACACGGGTACTAAAAGCTTCCTACCTTTAAATAAAACTTGGACTACAACCTTTTCGCTAACACTAATGTACACTACAGAATTATATTCTTGGTGTAGTGTTCGGGTCGAAAAGGAAGGCATCCAATTAATTGGGAAGACAATAGGAAGTCTGTGGAGAATGTGTCAACACATTGGCCAGAATTCCAACTCATGGATGGTGAGATACATGACTGAGATAAAGAGCATTATGTAAATCAATACAAGGGTGCACTGAATAAATAGGCATTGAGAGTTGTACTCGTGTCTAATAGGGGCAGAGTTGCACTCATACATGATGGAATTGTATACTTAAATGCACTTTGCTGAATGTGTTTTGTAAGTACTTGCATATATTGTTTTGGCATGGAAATAATTATACTAATGGCTAAAATATTCCTAACTCATGAAGTTGAGAACATTTCAGGAACTGTTAAACATTGCAATGGGAAAGTTGAAAGCCAGGTAGTCACAGGAATAGAGACTACAGAAAATTTTATATTCAGAAAATTGAAATAATAAACTTTCTTCTATTAATTATGAACATAGAATGATGAGTCATTCTATTTGGTTAAATTGTTTGGTAATTGTGATTGAATTTCTAGGTGCAGGCAATTCTAAGATCATTGCATAAGGTGTTGTACATGTTGAATTATGATGTACAAAAAATACTAACAATTTGTTGGATGTATGCAAGAGGAAGCATTACAGGAAAAATGGTATGCAGTTTGGTGCCTGTGGAAAACCACAAGGATGGTTGCATTCATAATTTGGCAACAACTAAGAAGAATTATGAAATGGAATTCCTGTTTTGGGAAAAAAAAAAAATTGAATTCTCTTTTGAACTAATTGGAGTTCCTAATTGAATTATTTTATGTTTTCTCATGATAAATGCATGTGGGTGATGAAGATGAGATGATGTTGATTAAAGTTAGAATGTTGATTACAAAAACCAGCTCAACAAGATGTTGATTGGATACCTCTGAGGGCAGCTGGAACTCTTCGAACCATGATGCTCTGAGACTTACAGTCTGGCCTGTTGCTGAAGCCCAAGGAAAGGGAGGTGTAACAGTCGACGAACTGTGTGAAAGTGAAGGTGTACACTCCTAGGGTGGGATAGGCATGTGGGGAAGAGAGACTGTGGGTTGGAATGTTGTTGGGGTTTGGTAGCTTGGCCTAGACCATGTTGATATGGAAGTCTTCTTAATCAAAATATAAGTATCAATTCTCTATTCAGTGTATGCTATGTATCTCGTAATTTGTATACAAGTTATAATTTTATTAGAATTGCATGTATGTTCTAATGTTTCTTCCGAATGAATAAGGGTACGGTAAGAGTGTTTAAGTCTGTGGTGTCATAACACTGTTGATATTTTATCAATGGATGGAACATCATGGATATACAACCATTCAATGCTTTCAATGAGGTTTAATTGAAGCATGTTACAAGGAACAATGAGCTGAATGCTTTCCTGAAGAAAATCTAGGGAATAGAGAAATTGAGTTTCAGTTGTAGCATGGATACCAGAATTGGTGCTTGAAAGTAAAGATGGATAATGGGCTTCCAATAGCTAAATCTTGGAGATTTTTGAAGAATTTTTGAATTATATATGTATAAACAAGTTGCACTAAGGACAGTCCAAAAATAAGGGGAGGGGATTGTAATATCCCCTGGTAGAGCCCCAGTTGTAAATATGAATTGTAAACATGTTTTTTAGGATGGTGAGCCAAGTTATAATAAGATAGGAGGCTTATGTGATGACTATGCCCGGAGCCTGATATTTTGTTTGTATATTTAATTATGCAGATCATTAATAAAATATAAACACTTCTGCGTGTAGACTGATCACAAAGAAGAGTTATGGGGGACTAAGCTCCACTAGGTTGGGTAAGGAAGGGGGGCTAAGTATTTGGGCCTAGGGGATAAGCCAGGGGACTCACCTCTAGAGGAATAATATTTTAATATTATTTCTTAAAAACTAAGGTGGACATATTATGTTTTGTTATCCTAAGTTCTTTGTGGTTGGGGATGTAGGATAAATGGAGTGCATGCAACTCCATGAAGACAAGTTTCGACATGGCCTCATGAAATTAAAAGATAAAGCGCTAGCTGTGTTGTTCGGGGGGCTTGCTATTCTCGACCCACTGTCTAACTGTTAACCAGGGCATCCATCATAGATCTCTGGAACCAGTAACCTGTGAGTCAATCGTGTTGGTAGTTTGTTGGTCATTTGACCATCCTCCATGTGATTTCGTGAGGCCTTTCTCCCATACTCCATATGAACCCGAGACCTAGGTGGTAAATCTCGGATAACCACGCATCTCTGAAAAGGAGAACGAAAAGCTAACCTATGTGATTCTGTGAACCTAGTCTATCTACACCCAAATAGTTGATTTTGTACCTGAACCATTTTGAGTTGTTGGCTTCTGTGGAGAGCTAGGTTGTCTCACAACTGTTGGCTATTGCGGCCATGCAGTTCCTAGACTGAGGGTGGCTTGCTACCATCGGTTGTTTCTTACTGAGCCTTGATATGTCCTAGTGTTTGATTGTTGTCTTATTGGTTGTCCATACTCATTTTTCCCTATTGTTGTTGTTGTTACTTTCATATGTACTCAACTGTAGAAGAGTCGAAGACTAGTTGAAAATATTGGTTATCATACCTGTGAGTAGCTCTCCCAGGTGAGAGAGTTTTTTGGGAAGTGAGTTCTCCTGAAAGGGAGTCGCGTAGAAGCCACAATACTCTGAGACTTCTGGTCCAGCCTATTGCTAAAGCCCAAGGTAAGGGAGGTGTACTAGCCGATGGACTTGTATTAGTGAAGGTGTATCCTTCTAGGGTGGAGCACATGTGTGGGGAATGAGGTTTTGTTTGTTGTGGGTGTAAGTGGCCCCTGGGATAAAATATCCTTCATGTTGCTTTGTGCAACTTCCTTGTTGTCCTTGCCAAGCCCAGAATTACCTTTCCCGGTGGAGTTTAGTCTCAGCTCGGGGGTGACCTACTGCTAAGAGTGATGAGCAACGCAGTCTAAGGCTAGGGGGTTCGTGGAAGGTCTGCACGCAGTTGGTGTATTTAATCTAGCTAAAATCTAAGTATAATTACTGTGCTTAATTATCTATTTTATGCATGTTTTATGATGCTTGAATGTTATCATGTATTCTGTTGCGTATATGAATTAATGTTAGTTTCATTGGTTGTGTATGGTAGAAATAATTTTGTGATTACTTTGTGTTAAGTGTTTTAATTCATTAAAATGCATGTTATATATATAAGCGTATATTCCGCATGGTAGCATTATGTGGTTTGTTGGAGGGTCGGGGATGGTACAACAAATAAGAAAGTTACAGGCCAGATGCTAAAAGATTATTTCAGGCAAAAGGAACTCCCTATACACGTAGTGGATAATCCTAAAAATTTATTTTGTGCTCTTTTGAAACAAAATTGAATCACGGCAAGCAATGCGTGGTATATTATCATAATCAATAGATTTTAATTCGGAAGAGTTAAACATAGGCACAAGAGTTATATATACTCTTCATAATTGTTAATTTAAAACTCAAAGGAACGAAATCGTAAACTTACACCGCATAGGGAAAATGATTTTCACATAGAATAAAACCCAGCTCCTATATAGGATGTAAAAATCCAAGAAAACCATGATGCACACATCCAAATAACAGAACAAACAAAGAGTTATGCCAAAGCAACGATACCTTTGAAAAACTCAGGCAACGAATTCACATCTATATCAGGTTTTATAAACACTATAACATAGAACGATAAACCAAAGGTTCACTAAACCTGACATTATATATGACTGAACTATCTCCTCCACTGTGTGGACATTCTCGCTTGCTTCAACATTATTACAGTTCAGAACCTATTACGGGATTTTTCACAAAGAAAATGTTTTTCGCAAGGTATAAGGGTTTAGAAAACTGATACAAAGATTAAAAGTGGAGCCACGATAAAACCATAATCATTGTCAAGTATAATACTAACCTTTAAAATGATATCTCAGAACACGAAAATCAGGACCAGTAGAACTCAAAGGAATTAGAGGTTTACTGGTGCGCATGATGATTTTTTTGAAACAGAGAGAGTCCAGATAAAACAACTGAGAAGTTACTTACCTCGTATATGGTGGTATCCGACTAGTGAGTGCCTCCTAGTTCCATCCCACCCAAATCGAGCCCATCTCCAAGATTATGTCCATGCCACCGAGTTTAACATCATGATTGTTAGTGTTGCAGCGTTTTGAAAATACACAGAGCCAAGGGAGAAGAATGAAACAATAGCCTTAGAAAACCCTCCTCCGAGCATATTAATGGTGATAGTTACGAGCTGTACCTAGGCCATGTGAATAGAGCGAGGTGGTAGAGACATAATGGGCACGGTGGTCGAGCGATGGCCCAAATGAGTATGCTACATGACACCATAAATGTCGCAGGAAGGGTTTATTTAAGTCATGACATTCTTACCTCTGTAGATCTCTTATCAATAGTTATGGTGAGTGTGATGACAGTCCATTTATGGTTACAGTTAGTTTTTCCTGCTCGTCTAGTTATGGGTTACTCTTACCTATCGGATTCATTAGCACTTGTGCCAACGTTGGTTATCATGGGAGCATTTAACAACAAGAAACGAAACCGCCTGTACCTACCATATAGTCACAACCATTTAGAGCATTAATGCTTATACGTACTAGCACCATATTAGAAATTACTACATATGAAATAACTATGTATAAAAGAGACATTGCACATACGACCTATGGATTGAACAATACATTGATCCTAGGGGTCGTTACATGTATTATGTAATCCCATAGTATGCCCTATGATATTTTTGTGCGAATAGAATGGAATTACCAAGGTGAATATAAGGGTTTAGTTATTAAGCTACCCTTTCACCCTCTTTTGGAGAATAGGATTGAGATATTCTTGTATTTTTAACTTGCACCTATGTTAAGGAAATGGTAAGTGTAAATTGTGGAAGACAAAAGAAGTAATAGAATTATTTTGTAGTATAGTTAAGGAATCCCTGAAAGGTATTGAAGATGAATGAAAAACTCTAATGACCCTAATTAATTTTATTTTTTTATGGGCAAATTTTGGGTACATTATAGTTGGAAGCGACAACAAGCCTCCAAAGAAGACTCTCGAAAAGAGACAAAGGAAGCAAATGCAACTGAAACAGGTTCAACAACAGGTTCAGGTATGAGTGATGAAGTTTTATCAATTAGTATTGGTTCATGTCATGATCAACAATGGTTATTATATTCTGGTGCTTCAAATCACATGTGTCTTTGTGGAGGCTAGTTTATTACTTACCAGTCTATAGATGATAGAATAGTTTACATGGGAAATGATATCTCTTGTAAAGTTGTGGGAATTGGTAGCATTCGAATTAAGATCATTGATGGAAATGTTAAAATACTAACTAATGTGATACATGTACCTGAGCTTAGGAAGAACCTAATTTCTTTGGGAGTCTTAGATACTGGAGGATATAAGAGTATTTTTCAAGGTGGAGTTATGAAGGTCTACAATGGAATCCTACTAGTTATGAAATTGAAGAAGGTGGGTAACTTATTTCTGTTAGAAGGAAGAACTGACTCAGATCATGTGACAACAGTATATGAGAACAATAGTGATTCTGTTCGATTGTGGCATCAACGGTTGGGTCATATGACTGAACAAGGATTAAAGGTATTATCTGATCGCAAGTTACTTCCTAGTCTAAAGTATTCAAAGTTCAATTTCTGCAAGCACTGTATTTATGAAAAACATAATAGGTAGATATTTAAAACTGGAAGACACGCCAGTAAAGGGATCCTTGATTATATTCATTCTGATGTTTGGGGTCCAGCCCCTACTGTTTCGTATGGAGGATCATCATATTTTGTTACTTTTATAGACGATTTCTCTAGGAAGGTGTGGATCTATATGTTAAAGAGTAAAGCTGATGTATTTACAGTTTTCAAGCAGTTTAGAGCTTTAGTGGAAAAGAGCACTGGTAGGTCCATTAAATGTTTAAGAACGGATAATGGTGGTGAATTTACGACAATGGAATTTGAGAACTATTGCAAGGAGTTTTGGATCGATAGGCATAAAACCACTTCCTATACTCCTCAGCAAAATGGAGTTGTTTAATGCATGAACATGAATCTTCTAGAGAGAGCAAGGAGTATGCTTAGTAATGCCAACTTGCAGCAGGAAATGTGGGCAAAAGCAATGAATACAACTTGTTATCTAGTGAATCTATCACCATCAACAACAATAGAGTTCAAAATTCCAGAAGAGGTATGGACAAGTCATCCTTGTAATTATTCTAATCTTAATTGGTTTGGTTGTGAATCCTATAATCTAATTCCAAAACATCAGCATTCTAAATTAGATCCAAAAAAAAAAGGCTTATCTTTGTTGGAAATGGTGATGGTATTAAAGGGGTACAAGTTGTGGGATCCTACTTCCCACAAGATCACCATTAGAAGAGATGTAATATTTGATGAATTATCTCTCATCAAATGAGTTGTAGATGTTCAAATGAAACATGAAGAAGTACCTAAGTATCAACAGATTTAGTTTGAAACTAGTTCAAATAAAGGTGAAAGAAAACATGAAAAAGTTTTGGAAGATGTTCATGAAGAGTTTCCTGTAGAGGAAGACATGATTATGATAAAAGTCAACAGAATGCGGATGAGCCACATACTTCCCTAAGGAGGTCTACGTGGGTCAGAAATCCTCCAAGAAGGTATGATGATTTTTTTTCATCAGTTACTTTAAGTACTAATGATGATGAACCTTCGTGCTATCAGGAAGCTGTGAAGGGTTCTAATAGTGATAAATGGAAAGAAGCAATGAAGCATGAAATGAAGGCATTACAGAGGAACGCCACATGGGACTTGGTAGAAATTCTAAGAGACAAAAAAACTGTAGGTTGCAAGTGGGTCTACAAGTTGAAGAAGTGTGTTGATGATAAAGTGGAAAGGTACAAAGCAAGGATGGTTGTGAAAGGATATTCTCAGAAAGAAGGTATTGAATTTCATGAGATTTTTTCACCAGTTGTTAAGTTTGTTTCAATTCGAATTGTGTTAGCATTAGTTCCATTGCTTGATTTGGAGTTGGAGCAACTAGATGTTAAGACTTCTTTCTTACATGGAGATTTGGATAAGGAAATTTACATGGAACAACCTGAAGGGTTCATTTAGAATCACAACAAGAAATTTGTTTGCAGGCTCAAGAAATCATTGTATGGTCTAAGGCAATTTCCTAGACAATGGTACAATAAATTTGACTCTTTTATGGTGAGACAAAATTATACAAGGAGTGATTATGATCATTGTGTCTACTTTAAGAAATTGAATAATGGCATATTCATTATCTTAGTATTGTATGTTGATGATATTCTTTTAGAAAGAAAAATCATAACTAAGATCAACAGGTTAAAGGCTCAGATGGCTAGGACGTTTGATATGAAAGATCTAGGAGAAGCAAGGCAGATTTTGGGCATGGAGATATTCAGAGACAGGAGGAATGGTAAGATTTGGCTGTCACAACAAAAGTATGTTGAGAGGATACTTTTGAGGTTTGGTATGAACGATGTGAAACCAATTTCAGTCCCTTTGGCTTCTGATTTTCACTTTTCTTCAATTTTATGTCCTAGTACAAAAGAAGAAAAGGAATATATGTCTTGAATACCATATGCTAATGAAGTAGGAAGTCTAATGTATGTGATGGTCAGTACAAGGCTAGACATTTCACATGAAGTTGGGGTTTTCAGTAGGTGTATGTCAAATCCAGTAAAGAGCACTACGAAGAAGTGAAATGGGTTCTTCAGTATCTGAGGGGCAGAAGCGATTATTGTATCACCTATGACAGTGGTCGTGAAATAGTTTGTGGATATGTGGATTTTGATTTTGTAGGTGATTTGGACAAGAGAAGTTTGACTTCAGGGTATGTCTTTACTCTTATAGGTGGAGCTATTAGTTGGATGTCAAAGCTACAGAACATTGTTCCTTTATCTACTACAGAAGAAAAATATGTAGTTGCTTCACATGCTTGCAAAGAGGGAGTTTGGTTGAAAGGTTTGTTTAGTGAGTTCTAAAGGATGCAGGACAAAGTAAAGTTACTTTCTGATAGTCAAAGTTCTATTCACTTGGCTAAGAATCCATCCTACCACAATAAAAAAAAACATATACCTATCAAGTGTTAAGATATTTAGACACTTAGGAGTTAGTTAAGATAAACTTGGTCTAATGTGTCGTTAGGTAAAATTGTGTTTCTTAGTGTGTTTTTTTAGTATGCATTAGTATTCTTTTGTAGTTAGGAAATCTGACGGTCACGATATGTTCTCAACATAGAGTGATCTGACAGTTCATACTCTCCTCGATATTAATGACCATTGATCTATGTCTTAACACCCGATTGGTCCATGATCTCTATTTAAAGAGAATGGATGGTCATTTTCCAATGATCAATTGTGAGAAACTCTCTTGTAAAATCTCTCTGTAATATTTTTCTTTTGCATTAATAAACTGCTCCAAGTGGTCGCGTTGGCTGGGGTAGTGGATGTTTCCCCGTAGGGGTTTTACCACGCGAAAACATCGGTGTGTTGATCTTTGATATGGTTATGTGATTGGTTACTGAAGGTTTTCGTCCTCTGTTGGAATACTTGTGTTGTCAAACATGGTATCAAAGCTTGTTTGATGACCCACTCCTATTGTAGATCGAGATCGTGAAGCTGAGTTTCCTCATCTCCATTTTATGTCATTTCCATACATTTCTCGGCTAAGAGGATTGTTCCATTGTGTCCGAATAACACGTTTAATTCAGGAATACTTTTCATTTCACTCAAAAAGGTTTTTGTTTGCCTAAGATACAACCATTATAGTCAGATCTGAAGGTATAAATCTTGAATACACATTTTTTAAATTTTTGCAAAGTAGTATTTTTGTTTTGTATTATTTATTTCTAGGTTGCTACTCTTTTAGATCTACGTATTCTCTTTTCCCCGTACCCTGTGTGATCTCGGAAAATCAGAAACAGATAGGAAAATATGCATCTTTCGGGTAAGCTAACCGAGATGTAACCCTTGTTGTCATCGAGAAGCGAAATCTTTTTTCTTGTGTGAAAAGAGTTTTTTTTAGCACGCTCTCCAAGGTCATCTTCAACAACAATAAAAACCCCAATCCTCCTTCTGAACATTACAATATGTTTTTCTAGATCATTTGGTTAAAGGTTTCCTTATTAAGTAAGAGGTCTTGAGTTCAAGTCTCTCTTCTATTACCTTTTTTGTTTTTTAAGTTCATGCTAAAATTGTAAAGTGTATTTCACTTCAAGTATAAAAGTGACTCATATAAGTAGCTTTAATATTTTATTTTACAATTATTTATTTTGCATGCAAATTTTCTCTTTTATTTTAGAAGTATGGATTAGTATTTTTCATTTATTTGTGTTTCTTTATAAAAGTGGGTCACTTCATAAAGAAACTTACACTATTACGTGGTCATTTGGTTACTGTTTATGCCTTTTTGAAAACCGCGTGTAACTTTTCAAGCTCTTTCCATCTAGATCATTAGTTTCAATTTTTAAATCCATATTACTTGCATATTTAATATGGCTTCTACAAGCAATGTTTTTCTTACCAGCACCAACTACTTCCAATGGAAATCTCATATGGAAGATTTATTAAGAAGTAAAGGCTTGTACCAGATTACCTTGGGAAAGGAAAAAGAACCCACTGATGATGATAAGAAAGCCAAATGGGCTAATAGAAGTGATGAAGCATGTGGACTAATCGGAATGTTCATCTCTCCTGATTTAAGGTACCACCTTCAAGAAATTGATGACCCCGAAGCAGCTTGGCAAAAAATTGAATCTGTGTTTGGTAAACTCAATATTATTCGAGCACAACAGTTAGAAAATTAAGTACTGACCTTGAGTCCAAGTGATTTTTCTTACCTTGGAGACTATCTATCTAGGCTTAAAAGACTCAGAATTGTATGTGAAGAATGTAAGATAAAAATGGAGGAAGAGAATTGCATCTATCTTATTCTTTCTAAGATAGGTAGTGCATATTCTGTGTTTGTATCTACCTTTTATGCCATGAGAGAGGAAATAGGACAAGCTTATGAAAAACCCACTCTTGATTCCTTTTGTGTTTCTTTGATTAGAGAGGAAGATAATCTTATACAACTTGGAGTGATCAACACTGCAGGTACGTCCAACAAAGCCTTAGTTTCCGAGTAGAAAGATAAACCCAAGCATCCCAAGAAGCAACATCCTTGCTACAACAACAAACAACATAAGGGTACCAAACCCGCTCAGACGGCTTCACCTCCTAATGGTCACAAAGGAGAAAAATATAAAATTAAGAATACTAACAGACATTGCAACTTTTATGATAAATATGGTCATGATGAGTCCAAATGTTTCAAGAAGATGGAATCTTTAGAAGCAACGATGAAGAAGCAAAACATCGGTATTGATTCTACTTCTTCTTCTTCTCATGAACATGCACTTTCTGCTTCTGGTTTCTCTTTCAATACAACTTCTACTTGTACTTCTACTTTTGATGAGTGGCTTATTGATTCTAGACCATCTTATCATATGGCTAAGTATAGAGCCATATTTTCTACTCTAAATGAATGTCACACCAAGAAAATATTTGTTTGTGATGATAGATCTCTTAGTGTTGAAGGATCTCAAATAGTTCAAGTAGAAAATGGTAATTTCAATGATGTATTATGTGTTCCAAGTATTTTTTGTAACCTTCTATTAGTATATCAAATCACTCATTCGAGTGAAGGTAAAACCATAGAGTTTTCATCTCACCAAGTTGTAATCAAGGATCTAAAATATCCTAAGCATGTTCTTGCAACTAGAATTGTTGATGATATTACCACATTGTACAAATTTGACAACTTTGGGTCATCATTTTTTTCATCAGTTTTTGTTGTTCATAGTGATGACTTGAGAAAACTATGGCATGAGCGGTTTGGTCATCTAAATTATCGCTCATTTCAGCAACTATGTAATCAACGGATGGTGAATGGTATTCCTCTTGTTTCATGCAGAGATGGTGTTTTTGTTGGTTGTGTTCTCAACAAACATCATTGGGACAATTTTGACAAACGTGCCTCTTGGCATGCCTCGAGTCCTTTGCGGCTTGTTCACAGTGATTTGTGTGGTCCACTTTCGTCTCCTTCTTTTTATGGGTGCAAGTGTTTCTTTACTTTCATTGATGACTTTTCCAGACGTACTTGGGTTTACTTCTTAAAACTTAAGAGATAAATTTTTTGACAAGTTTTTGGCCTACAAGGCCCTTGTAGAAAAGCAATCTAGACATCAAATTCAAAGGTTAAGAACATATAATGGAGGCAAATATGTGAACAATAATTTTAGAGGTTACTGCACTACACAGGGAATCCAAATGCAACACATTGTTCGATATACACCACAACAAAATGGTGTTGCTGAGAGAAAGAACCACACATTAAAAGAAATGGCTAATTGTATGATCCAATCTAAGGGATTAAATTTAAAGTATTGGGTGGAAGCCATCAACTGTGAAAATTACATAGTAAATCACACTCCCACATAGGCTCTTAAAAATATAACACCGAAATAAGCTTGTACTAAAATTAAACCAGATGTAAGTCACTTCCGTGTATTTGGAAGTATAGCATGGGCTCACATTCCTGATGAGAAAAGAAAAGCATTGCAGCCTAAAAGTGAGAAGTGTATAATTGTTGGTTATTCTGAAGATGTCAAAGGTTACAGACTTCTTCAATCACATTATAATGAAATTATTATTAGAAGAGATGTTAAATTTGATGAAAATCTCTTGGCCTGCGAGGCTAATTCGGTGGTTGTGCCTTCTTCGGCCTGCGAGCCATCTTCAACATTTGTGCCTTCTTTTGATCTGGTTTCTTCTTTAGATGATGAAAGTGAGGATGAAAATCGACCTTCGCTTTCTCACCCTCCTCCAGATGAGTCCTTTGAACCTGAACCAGCACCAGCTCTACCGCTTGCTAGATGGGTATGTTCAACACGAGAAGCAACCGATGATCTTGTCGGTGATCCTTCGTATCAGCGTTGAACACATTCACAGTTCCAGCGAGCCTCTTCTCTTTTGGTTCAATTTTCATAAACTCATGATCCAGATACATTTGCAGAAGCTTCAGGTCATCCAAATTTGGATATAGAAATGAATGAAGAGTATCGTTCTTTAATGGAAAACAATACTTGGGATCTTGTACCTCTTTCAAAAGGAATTAAAAATGTTAGGTGCAAATGGGTCTATAAAACTAAGTATGCATCAGATGGTACTGTTGAAAGACACAAGGCTCGATTAGTTGCCAAAGGATTTTCCCAAGTTGAAGGAATTGACTATAATGAAACCTTTTCCCTTGTAACCAAAATGAATTCCATCCACCTTGTTCTTGCCCTTGCTGCCTCACATAAATGGGAGGTCCATCAGATGGATGTTAAATCTTCCTTCTTGCACAGAGATTTGTAAGAATAAATCTACATGGAACAACCTCCTGGCTATGTCCAAAATGAGTCTATCATTGTTTTTCGCCTCAATAAATCTCTTTATGGTCTCAAGCAAGATCCTCGAGCTTGGTATGCCAAAATGGACAACTTTCTTATTGCCAATGGATTCTCTAGATGGCATTATGATCCTAATGCCTATACCAAGAAAGTAGGAAGCCATCTCATAATCCTTGTCCTTTATGTTGATGACCTTATCCTTACTGGTAGTGACTCAAAACTTTTAAACCATGTGAAAACCAGCCTTAAGAAGAAATTTGAGATGACAGACTTATGCTTTTTTCAATCTATGTTTTGAAAACCAATGAAGGAATTTTTCTTTCCTAGTCTAAGTATACCTGTGACTTTCTTCGTCGCTTTCACATGGATGATTGTAAACAATCCCCTTCTCACTTCCAGTCTGGAGTCAAACTTAATTGCACCTGTACTTCTCTCGAAGTTGATGCCACCCTATACCGTTAGTTAGTTGGTAGCCTCTTATACTTGACTTATACCTGTCCTGATCTTTCCTTTGTTGTTGGTCTTGTTTCTTGTTATATGAAAACACCCCATGAAATCCATTGGAAAGAATCTAAAAGGATACTTCACTATGTCCATGGTACATTTCAGTTCGGGATACATTACAGTTCATAGGGGACTTTTTTATTGGTTGGTTTCACTGATTTAGATTGGGTCGATGACCCTGATGATCGAAAGTCTACTACAGGTTATGTTTTGAGCCTTGTTTCATGAAATGTCACTTGGGTCTATAAGAAACAACAGGATATTTCACTTTCTTCAACAGAAACATAAGCAGAGTATCGAGCAATGGTAAATGCAAGTCAGGAAGCCTTTTGGCTTCGAGAGATCCTTTTAGAGTTTGGATTCTAGCGCAACATCCGACCATCCTTTGGTGTGACAATCAGAGTGCCATCAAGCTTGCCAATGACCCAGTTCAACATCAACGTAAAAAACACATCGAGATACACATGCACTTCATTAGAAAGATCATTCATGATCAAGTTATTGAAGTTCTCTTTTGTCCTACACAAGATCAAGTTGCAGACATTTTCACAAAGTCTCTTATAGAAGCGAAGTTTTCCAAACTTCAATCTATGTTAGGAGTTCAGGAAGTTGTCATTAAGGGGGCATAGGCTCTAATGCATCCTTCCTTCTCCTATTGTGTCACAATTTTATATACTTAGCTCAAATATTCTCACCATAATGTAATTTCTCCACATTTTTAATGCATAAACAATGGCTTCTAATTCCAACTCATGTGTAGCATAATTCCTTTCATGCTCTTTTAATTTTCAAGATTCATAGCATACCAAATGATATGTTTAAGAGAGGACTCCATAGATCCCTTCCTTGCATGCATCAGTGCCAACCACAAAATATTTTCCCAGATTTGCAATCTACAAGATCAGTTCACTCCTTAAATGGCTTTCATCTACCGAAATCTCTCTTCACACTTCGGCGTCCATTCGAATTTAACTCCCTTCTTTTGCAAATAAGTGATTGGCCTTGTAGTATTTGAAAATCCTTTTATGAACATTTGGTAATACATGGAAAGACCCATAAATGATCTGACGTATGCCACATTTCTTTGTGTTGGCCATCCTTTAGTGGCCTCTGTTTTCTCAGTATTAACTAATATCACATCTATTGAAATAATATGTCCCAAGTAATGAATATTCTTTTGATAAAATGTGTACTTACTTAGTTTGGCATACAATTTTTGCTCTCTCAAAACTTGAAGCACCTTTCTCAAATGTTGATCATGCTCTTCTTTTTTCCTTGAGTAGATGAGAATACCATCTAAGAAAAAAATCACAAACTTGTCGAGCTACACCCTGAACACTCCATTCATCAGACACATGAACATTGCTTGGGCATTTGATAGCCCAAATGACACTACTTTAAATTCATAATGCTAATATATTGTTCTAAATGTTCTCTTGTTGATGTACGCTTCCTTTATCATTACTTGATGATAACATAATCTCAAATAAATCTTAGAAAATATCCTAGCACCCTTCAACTGATCAAATAAATCATCAATCCTTGGCAAAGGATATATGTTCTTTATGGTGACCTTATTCAATTGTTTGAAATCAATACACAACTTTAAGGTTACATCCTTCTTATTTACTAAAATAACTTGGGATGATCTGTAAACTGACTTGGATATTTCGCTAAAACAATTCATCACAACATATCTAATAAATAACTAAAATATTTACTATAAGGTTATTTTTCCTTTAGATATCAGACTCTTGATTATTGGTTTTCTTCTTGAAACAATGTATGAAAAATAGATAACGTAAATAAATACAAACACCATATACTAATAAACACAAGATATGACCTAGGCAACCCAATATGGGAGAAAACCCAGCTAGACAGTGAGGTTGCTCTGCTATCTTTTCTCCGGTATAGAAATTCAGTGCAAGTACAAAGAAAGAGGCACACTCTGTGTAGTTTCTTTTGACCTCTGTGTAGTGTAGAACATCGTCAACGAGTGGTGCACAAATGATGGATAGAATATCCCCCAAAACCATCATTTTATGCCCCAAAATGGCTCTCGAAGGTTCTCGACCACAATTTTGCAAAATAGGACATGCTACTAAAATGTCCCTAGAAGATGAATCATCCAATTTTTCCCACTCTAAAAGGATCGAGATATATGAAAAATAATTTAATGATCCAAGGAATATTAGGGTCTCCCCAAGGTGAGATACTCGGGCCAATATACCCCTTTTTTAACAACTATTCAAGCTACATCTACAACTCTTTCAATTATGGCATTCCCATTCTTTAAGTTTTCTTCGACATTGGGATAGCCCCTAACATCAAATCAATAGATAAATCAATCTCTCTCTTTGGGGAAAATCCCGTGGTTTCCCAAAAAACATGTTCAAAATCCATGAAGACTTGATGGTTTTCAATACTTACCCCTTTATTTCTTGCTTCCTCTTCCATATCGGTGCAAAATTTTGACATCCCTTCCTGAAACTCTTTTTCAGCTACATGGATAAAATTTCAATGACAACTAGAACTCTCGAAATTCCTTGAATATTTCTTTGTTTCCCTCCCTCCTCAAGATAAGTGATTTCCTTCTTGTAACAATCTAGGATAGCATCGTGTTTTTACAACCAATCCATTCCAATTAGAAAATAATATGAACCCAATGGTATGATTTTCACATGTACATTTGTGTTGAATCCATTCATGTCTATTAGAAAATCTTTAACCAACCCATTGATCTTTCTATTATCCCATGTGGATCACTAAGCTAACCAAGATTTCTTATGCATACTCCTTTTCAAGTAAATTTTTTTGACAATGTTAGAGTTTATGTAACTATGGATAGCTCCATAATCAATTAAAATGGATATCAGTTGGTTATAAATCTTACCTTTCACTTCAATCATAAGGGACTGATACTCTTATTGTTTTTTTTCAAATGCTACATAAATCCTTGGCATGCTTCCTCTGATATCTTCAATTGTTTCAGCCTCCTGAATGTTTTGAACAATCCTCATTCTTTCTCCTTTGTGAGGGTAGTCTTTATACAATTGATTTCCCTTACATCCCCAACATTATATGGGATTATACCTTGGCATTTTCCCAAATAAATATGTTGTCTTGTGTTGACTTTTGTTTGATTTCCCCTATTGATTTGCTTGGGAGTTTTTCTTTTAAAAGGGTGGCTTAAAAAATTTCTTCCTTTTCTCTTTCTTACCCGTCATATTTTCATTCCAAGTCTTTTGGAATACTATCCTCCCTCCTCTTTCATCTCCTCATGTATCCCTCCAAAGTATTGGGGTTATCATATAGTATCTTTTCATTGTATAAAGAGCGTAAACCACTCAGAAACCTTCATATTTTGACCTTCTAATTCTTTATAAATTCCTCGTACTTCAGTAATTTAAAGAATCCTTTCTCATGTTCATCCATTTTCATGCTTCCTAGCTTGATTTCAAATAACTCTTTCATATTCTTTTTATAGTAATGTTGAGATGAACATTTTTCTTGGAAATATTCTTTATACTGCCTCTATGAGATCTTATGCTCATCAAAGTGCTTGGCTTGCTTAAGTTTATCCCACCACATGATTTCCTTTCATTGCAAGTGGTAGGTTGAAATTATTACTTCTACCATAGAGAGATAATCATACAATTAGGAATATTTCTTCATTTCCAATAGTTATGCATCAACCTATTCTCCCTTCATGTGCTCACCATCAAAAGTTGGTGGCCTGATTTTTCTAAGTTCACCTTGTAGGATGTCTCCCTCAGGAATTCTCCTATACCTCCTTAAAGGGGAGATAACTCGGTTGCTTCCTAGCCCTGAAATTTCATCTCTCCTAGTATATTTCCCTGGGAAATAATGGCACCTGCATATTCTCCATGACTATGTTTCATTCCCATGCTCATCACTTTTTTTTCTATTGGATCTAGATGTTATCATTTGTCTAGCACTAGTTTCTTTCTTTGTGATAGAGTATTTATTTGCTTGCCTTTGCATCATATTCATACGTTGAAGTATCTCCTCCTATGCTTTCATAATATCTTCATTAACTTCCATATAGATCTACATTTCTCTTTTTAGACTTCTCATAGTCACATACTCCTTTATGTCTCTTCATCCATTATAATTTATCTCACCATTTCTAATGCCAACATGTAGCCCTATTAATTCATCTTCATGACTGTACAACCTTTGGGAATATTCCATGGTTCTGGTTCTCATAAAGGAACCAAAATGCCTTCCTATGCCTCTAAATTCTCTAAGAAAATGTGCAAGCAACAATTTCCTGTTAGACACAAAATATATGCACACAATTTTGGAAAAGGCAATGCATAATTTTTTCTTCTTTCTAATGCCACAAGTCATCTTCTTTTGTGTTGGTTGTAACTTAAACTACCCATATCAATTTTTTGGGTTGATATTATTAAAATAGGAGAGTAGAGTAACACACACAAATAATGAATTATAAAATATATGAATTAGATTTACAATACATTTGGACTTTATTATATAGAGTGCATATGTATTGTAAATTGAATTCATATATTTTGTAATTCATTATTTGTGTATATTACTCTACTCTCCTTTCTTAATATGGTATCATATTCGGTCTAGGTGTAACTCCCTCATGGGATAGCCCAGGAATATGGGTAGAGAAGAGTAGTTTGTTATGTTTGTGTGAGAATTTTTTGTCTCAACTTTTGCTTTGTGAGAAAAGTTTTTGTGACTGAGTTGTTGCTAGAATATCTATGTCTATGTTGAGGATTCCACTATGAGATTGACTTGCGTGCAGGATCCTGTGTGGAGTAAAGGAAGCATTTTCTTCTGAGTCAAGTGACCATTGTGACTGGATCCTCTTGCAATATAGGATTCAAGAACCTTTACCACTGCGTTTTCCCAGAGTCGTTGTGAAGAAATGAAGTTAGCTCATCATTTTGAATATTGTTTGATTGTAGTCCCTTGATAAACCTATGTGCAAGGGAGAACAAAAAAGAAAAGCATTGTTTGAATCCTTGTTTGAAGAGTTGTTTCTCAAGAAATAAGGGGTCATCATGTTGGAGAGAGCATCGTGTGCTACTAAGTATAATATATGCTACAATAATTGTTGATCTAAGCCTTGAGTAGTCAGAAAGAGATTGGTAAGATGTTGTAGAGTGTTCGTGGATACTTTGTTTGCACGGTTGCATTATTGAGCATGTGCGTGGATAATTCCCTTCTGTGTATCCAATTTTTGTGTGTAAAATTAAAGTGTGGTGTGGTTGTGACATGAGACACATTGTTTTCAACTTGCACCGTAGTTGTTATATAAACTTACACCTACGCATTCTCCTTGACTACCTTTCATTCCCATTCTCATCGCTTTTTCTATTGGATCTAGATGTTGTCATTTGCCTAGCACTAGTTGCTTTCTTTGTGTCAGGGTCTTTATTGGCTTGCCTTTGCATCATATTCATACATTGAAGTATCTTCTCTTGTGATTTCATAATATTTTCAGTATATATCTTATAAATCTACACTTTTCTTTGTAGGCTTCTCATAGTCACATACTCCTTTCTGTCTTTTCATCTATTAGAATTTGTCTCATCATTTATGATGCTAACATGTATCGCTATTAATTCATCTCCATGATTGTACATCCATTGGGAATATTCCATGGTTGTGGTTCTCATAAAGGAACCAAAATTCCTTCCTATGCCTCTAAATTCTCCAAGAAAATGTGCATGCAACAATTTTATGTTAGACACAAAATATATGCACATGGTTCTAGAAAAGTCAATGCATAATTTTTTTTTCTTTCTAGTGCCACAAGTCATCTTCTTTTGTGCTGATTGTAACTTAAAATACCTAGATCAATTTTTTGGGTTGATAGTATTAAAACGGGAGAGTAGAGTATCATACACAAATAATGAATTATAGAATATATGAATTCAATTTACAATAAATTTGGACTTTATTATATATATAGTGCATATTTATTGTAAATTGAATTCATATATTATGTAATTCATTATTTGTTTATACTACTCTACTCTCTTGTTTTAATATGGTATCCGATCTGGTCTTGGTGTAACTCCCTCACTGGAGAGCCCAGGAATATGGGGAGAGAAGAGTAGTTTGTTTTGTGTGTGTGCGGCATTTTTGTCTCAAATTTTTCTTTGTGCGAAAGTATTTTATGAGTGATTTGTTGATAGCATATCTACATGTGTGGTGAGGATTCCACTATGAGATTGACCTGCATGAAGGATCCCATGTGGGATAAAGGAATCATTTTATTCTGAGTCAAGTGACCATTATGAATGGCTCCTCTTGTGGTTTAGGAGCAAATAAGATTTACCACAGTCGTTGCAAAGAAATGAATTTAGCTCGTCATTTTGAAGATTATTTGATTGTAGCTGCTTGATAAACTTGCGTGTAAGGGAGGAAAAAAAAAATCATTGTTTGAAGAGTCGTTTCTCAAGAAATTGGGGTTCATCGTGCTGTAGAGAGTGTCGTGTGCTACAATAATTGTCGATATGAGCCTTGAGTAGTCTGAAAGATATTGGTAAGATGTTGTTGTAGAGAATGCATGGAGACTATGTTTGCATGGTTGCATTGTTGAGCATGTGTGTCAGGACTTCCCTTCTGTGTATCCATTTTTTTGTGCACAATGAAAGTGTGGTGTGGTTGCGACAACAACCACATTATTTTCAACTTGCACCAGAGTTATTGTATAAACCATTTCTTGCTCCTCCTTTTCAATTTGGTATCACCAATAAAAGAAAGTGTACCATGACCCCTTCGACACTCCCTTTTGGGTTGGATAGTGTTTTTTTGGGACCAAAGGATTCTTGGAAAAATGAAATGGCTCAATACTAAAAGGGAACAAATTATAAATGAAGGTAATAGTGTCCTTTCAAGGTATCACAAAGACCTTATCCTTTGCAAGTGCAGTCATCGTGAAGTGATAAAAGTCAAAGTATTTTTTTTATTTAATGACTTTGGTAATTGTATTAAAAGGGCTCATAGTTGAATGAGTGGTCCCATGAAGGGATTAAATTTTTATTTTAGTTTTGGTATCTCATTCACAAGGTATGGGAACATGTTGTCCATGGGCTAAATCTTGGTTCATTCAATTACCAGGAAGGAGGAATGATTTGAATTTTTAAGGGTGGATTTTAAATATTTCAATGAATATTGTGCATGTGTAGGTCTTGGAACTAAGAAATCATAATGAGCTTTCCAACCTCAATATGGTAGAGAATTTATTTTGTTAGAATTCACAACTCTAAAAAATTAGAGGGAAAGCATGGAAATCCAAGACAACATTTTGACAGTGACACTCGTGATGCCAAGTAAATGGGATTTTATATTGGGAATATTATTGGTAACATTTGTGTTGATGTAAGGAATTTGTAGATGCATATTATACCTAAATTAATGATGCATTGGGTGCATGAACGGTTGTACCCAACACCCCAGATATTTTGGTCCAAGTTGTATTTCCTCGTCATAGGCAAGTTAGTTCCCCATGTTTTTTGTAAGTCGTGTTATTCAAGCATACATATTGTGGTGTGGATTCGCACATAGTTATTCTTTTCTGCATGGAGATKATCTGGATCAAGTTGTGGAATAAACCATTGTGAGAGGTACGAGAGTGACAGGTGTACTCGTAGCCTAAGCTTGATGTTGAGTCAGAGAAATTGAATATTCAATTCAGGGGGGGAATGTGAGATGGATTTATCTAAAAAAGTGATGGACCAAGTTATGATTAAGGGAGAGCCTAATATTTTGATGAACCATGTAGGTGAAAAGGATTCCTAGAGAACAAACGAGTACAATGGTTGGTACCCATGTATCTCAGTAGATGGATTTATTTTTATATGGACATGAATGATAATTTGTTTGGAGTAACCAATTTATGTAGGTACAAGATGAAAAAGAACTTCAAGGACAAATCTCATAGTGAAGAAAGCCTAGACAAAGAGAAGTAGATGGCATTGTTGAAGTAGTAATGGAGATGGCATCAGTGGAAATATTGTGGTAGCACTAAAAGTGAATTAATGATGGAAATTAAGACAAGTATTCGTTAAGGGAGAGTGTTATAATATGTAACTTCTACTTGTCTTAATCATGTGTAAGAAGATTATGTTTGTAACATAGATAACAATCTCTACGGGAGTGGTTTGATCCTATAGTTTAGGAGATTGTTAGATAGTTGGTTTTGAGAGAGATTATCTCCGACTAAGCCTCATAAAATAGTTTGAGGTTGAGATATTCACTCAACCGAGTGATTGTGTGATCAAGGTAGTTGTCTATGTTGAGACAGAACTTGTTGTATTTATATGTATTCATTACTTAATTCAATGGTGTGTTTTGACGTATTGTTTGGTGTGTAACAATCTACTCTTCATTTTAATAGATAGTTGGATTAGTATCTTGAATATATTTCCAACGAATGCTTTATTTATCAATTATGAGCTCTGAGAAAAAAATTATAATCATATAAATATTGTTAATTTACCCCTTTTTATTCTGGTGTAGTTATTTCCAAAGATCAACTTTTGTCACTTGTATAAGTAAGTCTGTCAGGAACCAATGAAACGTTTGTATGAGACATAGATAATAATCCTAAAATTGAATTCATAACAAATCTCATATTGTTAGTTTGATTCTGCCATAAAAAATTGTAGCAATATGGAAATGACAACTTTGTCATTTTTCACCCATTTTTCTAGACTTCGAATTTTTTACCAAATTGGATATCTCCTAAATTGTGCAATTTTGGAAAAACTTCACTAAACAAAAGTTGTATTTATTGATGATTATATAATTTTTTTATTAAATAATTTTTTCCATATTTTCCATTCAGGGACCCTTTCCACTTATGAAAAACCCAAAAATCTCTAAAAATTAGCCCGAAATAGTGGATGTTTCTCTATTTGGACTCCTCCACTCCAAAATCCCTAGAATACAGACAATAACTTCACAGAATATTTTCATATATATGTTTGTGACACTATGTACAAGTTTAGACGATAATTGAGCTCTTTCCACCAAGCTTGACCCTGATCTTCAAAAATAGGTAATTTGCATTTTCTAGAAAATCATAGCATAATTGGCCAATGGCCCTCTTTGGTACCTATTTATCCCTTGAAAATACAGAAAAAACACATAAAATATTATCTTCTTATGAGTTATTATTCTCTGGTTTTGGCCAAAATACAATTTTGGCTCCAAGCTTAGTTTTTTTTATGAGACTATAGGACAATTTTGCCTATGTGGCATCTTTGCTAACATGGTTGATGATGTGGAATTCTAGGTCTATGCAACACCCTAAGGTGATTCCATTTGACCCTCTTCACCACCTTGGCCCTAACACATCATCCTTCATCAACTTCTTCCTTCTTTCCTTCTTTACCTCTCTATTCCCTTTACCTTTATTTTATAAGTTAAACTATATTTTGGGCTGCACCATACCCAAATGCCCAAATGGAACCTTCTTTTACCATGGATAGGAAAAGGTTCCAACCTTTTCTTATATAATTCCACATGGTTCCCAATCATTAGAAATGAGGATGGGCAGGTATTATCCCACACTCTTTTTCCTAGGGAACGCACAACCTACATACTCTTAAATCTAATGGTGGGGATGATAAGAAGATCGATCAAGCACATCGATTTTTCATAGTGAACTTGATATTAGGTTAATAGAACCATGGAATGTGATATCAATTACTGTCCAATTACACATGTCACCATCCCACTAGTTTTCCATCATGAAAGACCTTTGGAAAACAACTTTTCTCACAATGATAAACCACTTATGGTTTCAGCCAATACCGCGGCCTGTCACCCCGCCACCTCGCAACTAGACCTTCCATAGTGCCACTGACCACCATCATGATATTCCATGTCACCAATTGCTCGTCACCTACCATGTGGCCTCTACGTCATGCTTATGTCATCATATGAAAAATTACCCAAAATTTCAAAATTTCCCAAATTTCAAAAAATGACTATTTCAAAAATTTCTATCAAGGCCACCATGAAACTTTATAGTTATCTTTTCATGGCCAATTTTGACCTTGTTCAGGTCAATTAAACCCCTTACACTTGAAATTAGACACTCCCACGTTGAATTCTCAATGAATTTCACTTCAGAAATTGGGGATTTTTCCTAATTTCTCTGAATTTTATCCAAGGATGCTTTGTACTATCCCAAATTAGAACAATCATAGGCCCCAAAAACTCATTGAGAGGTTAAAATTGGTGATTTTAACCCTTGACCTGAATTTCCTCAAATTCATCATGAATTTTTCTGCAATTTTACTCGAGTAATTTAGCAAATAAATTTGGAGACATCCTTTATGCTTTAAAACTACAAATTGTATTCCACATGTTGATTCTATAGTAAGAAGGATCGGTGTTGAACTTGTGGCTCTGATACCAATATATGACATTCACCATCTTAACCAAGGAACATTACTTGTGGAAAATACACATAAATTCAATTTTTTTTTATTAACTCATTTCATGTAGCTTACCCACTACAATTCTACACATATTTAACTAGATTCTAAAGCCCATATTTAAATTCATCTACAAATTTCTACATAAATATTAATGTAGCTAATAAATCATCTACAATAACACATAAAACCTTTCTCATACACATAATAAAATGCATATCCATAAGACTCATAATAAAAATAAAGAAGTAGATCAACACTTATCTTTCAAAACATTTGTGCAACTAGTTTATTAGGAATGCCATTCCACCCAAACACATACTTGTTGTTATAAATCTTAACAACAATTCACCCTCAAACTAGGGCTAGGAATCCACAAGATAAGGGTGTCTCTCACAATCCACTCATATCTCAATATCCCACAACCCACTAGTATTCTCCTACAACAATCCCGAATTTCCTCCAACTCTCTTCCTCTTCACCTGCCCAACCTGAGGAATGTACCCCTTCACTACTATGATTCCATTGAGCATCTCATTCATTTATCAAGGTCTCTCTTACTCATGTAACAAGGAATATCTTTTCCTGGAGCTCAATGGAACTCTTTACTGGGGAAACTACCGAGAAAACAACAATAAAAAATTGTTGTTACATTGAAAATCAAACAATAGTTCACTCTTCACTCCTCACAACCTAACTCTTCAATGTTCAGCTCCAGAATGCTCCAAAAAATCTCCATCATGCTTCATAATTTGTCCATAAGTGATGTTTCTCTCTGCTCTCTTTTACTGTACATGCCAAGACTAAATGTGTAAAATTGTGTATTCTCTGAATACAAATTTCCTCTTTTTTTCTAATATAGTTGACTTCTCATTATGCTAAATGTTGATTGTACTTCATCCACATGCTTCAAATAACTATGGTATGTGACCTTTACACCCACCCTTTGATAGGTATCCAATGATTAGGCTCTCATTGACTCAAACATAAATAGAATTTATCCTCAATGGTAATTAAAGTTGGGAATGTAGGTTGAAATAATACTCATAAATCATTTCCCCCTTGGACCCCTCTTAGTCACTCTCTTATCTTACAAAAAACTTGGCCTCCAATCTCTATCCATATTACATTATATTTATTAAAATCAGAAAATGCAATTCACATATTACATAGCTTGGCCATACCCACATTCATATCTCCATTATGCATTAATTAAACTTCGGATTATAGTGGGGATGTTACACCCACCATACATTTCATGTTTTCTAGCTCAATTTTCTTCATGGAAATTTTATACAAACATCATAAATGTTTTGCAATCTACATCACATCAACATCCACAAAATATATCATCATCCAAAAGAAATAATTTCCTTCACCTCTATCCATTTTACTTTTCTATACAAATTGCAAGTTCTCACCATTACTATTTTACTTTCTTCATTTTTCATATCCCTATGGCACACATATGTCTAATGCCTCATGTATATATGTCAAGTTGGTATTTTCAATTTTGATATATTAATTTTTTTATTTTCTATCACCTTTAATATTTTTCTTTCAATTCTCTTGTTTACTTCATTCTCTTGTATGTAGACATTCACTTCTTGTTCAAGATACAAGGCATTCTACCTTCCATGCATTCAATGAGACACATGTGCCCATACTTGAAACAACTTATTCCAAGCAACATATTCACTTGTCTACTCTATCATATATATTTTTAAAAACCTTTTTAATTATAATTGTTGTATTTTTATATAAAACATCAACACTTCCATATTGACATGAAAATTACTCTTTGAACACTTTAACTATATTTAATTATTTAATTTCATTTGCTTATACCACATAATACTGACTGTACCTAAACTTTGTAATATCAAATAAAAATACAATTACATCTTTGCATACATTAATTATGTATATATTTTGCACGATTTCCATTCTATGTATATAGAATTCCAATTATCACTCTAATAACTAGAGCTTTCAATTCCCTCTAACTTTAATGTAAGCAAACATTCAAATAACAAACATTCAAATAATTAGAGCATTTAATTCCCTCTAGCATTAATGTAAGACAACACGTCATTCTCCTCTATGAAATTCATCAAAGCCAAACTTACACATTATGAAACAAAGCTTCATTAAAATTAATTAATTAATTGTCAAATAAGAAAACATGTCGTTCTCCTCTATGAAATTCATCAAAACCAAACTTACACATTATGAAAGTTTCATTAAAATTAATTAATTATCAAATATGTTATGTTTCTAAAAACCTATAGTTCATAATGTAACAATATGTGTTTTGATACAATGCCAATGTTCTTTATTTACTTCATCTACATTTATGTTTACAATTAGTTTTTTTAATATTAATATTATTATTTAATAAAGAAAAAGTTAAAACTAATTTTTTCAATGTTATTATTATTATTTAATATTATATTAGAGAAAAAAGGTATATGTCTATGCATCAAACCTTTAGTGTCACTCTTTTTCTATATTTAAAATTGTTTGGTTTTATGCCACTTAAATATTGTTCATTATTTTATGTTTTTTCTATATTGAAAATTGTTTGTTTTTCTACCCACTTAAATATTATGCATTATTTTCTTCTGAGAGACGAGGCACAAATCAAATGGATCTTCCTTTAATGTGATCCATTTCAAACCATTTCCATATATATAATACAGGGAAATCATTTACAGCGACATGTATATTGATTTCGTGAATTTGAAGTTATAAAGTTGACATGGTCGCATGCGGCTAAAAGATTGGCGTTAACTTACAATTCTTTACCTAACAGTCCTCCAAATTAGATTCCAATTATTCAAACTCGTGTATGTTATCATTCAAGGTTTTTCCCATCGGGTTGTGGGAGATTGATAATAAATTTACAGCACCAAGCAGGATAGGATTAATTTCTTGAAGTTGAAGTTATAAAATTGACATGGATTAATTTCGTAAAGTTGAAGTTATAAAATTGATATGTTCCTATGACCATAAAAATTTGACATTGAGTTTTATAAAACTTTATAAAACTAGCAACAACCACATTTATGTAAAAAATAGTTGATATACATAAAATAATAAATAATAAACTATTAATATATTAATATACAATTAATTTATTAATACATAATTAATATATTAAAGTATTAATTAATAAAAAAATAATATATATATATAGTAATGAATTATTAGATTAACTTCAAATATAAAATAAAATACTAATATATAACATTAATAAATTAATGTATAAAGTAATGTATTAATTAATTAATACATTAAAAATTATTCAAATATTAATACATACATAACATAATTATTAAGTAAAAAGTGATTGATATAAAGTATTAATATATAAAATAAAATATTAATACTTTTTATTTAAAGTAAAGTAATATTTTATACATGTAAAACTTTTTAGTCTTTTACATAAGATGTTGTGAATAAATTTTCTAGATGAGGACGAGGACAATATAAGTGAGTATTTCTGCAAAAAGATGTCTTGCAAAACTCTCTCTATATATATAACAAGAATCATACTCAATGTAATATCTACAACAATATGTGTTATGAGTTGTGTTTATTCAAACATATCAAGGCTTGCATTTATGGAAAGATCTTTGGCCCAAGATAAGTGCACTATATATTGTTTTGAATCTCTCATACAATTCTCTCTATGTAATGTTAAGAAAGTGTTTAATATGGGGTTCAGAGTCCCTAGATCCCCTTCTCAATTTTAGTACATCTTTATGGTTGGAAGAAGGTTGACTGTTCTCATTCCATAAATCTGTAACTATTCCCTTAACCATTGCAATTAGCTTCATGTCAGAACGAGGTAGCCTACTAGTGAAGGGCCACAAATCTATTGGGCCACCTGTGTCAAGGCTATCTCATCTATGAGAATACTTTGTAAGGGTTTTGACATTTCATTTCAAGAGGTGAGAGGTCTATTGTGGAAAATGATGCTTTCTCGTAATTTTGCTAACAATTGATTCTGCCAAGACACGTTGGGATGCATTGCGGTACTTAGAATGATATTTCTTACCCATTATTTGAAAAGAATCTACAAGTTTTCTAACAATGTGATGAATTGTTTCTACACTTTTGATTGTTTTGATGCCTAAAATTCTAACAAAGCTAAAAGTAATTGACATTTAGTAGCATCAAATTTTGGTTGAAAATATTCTTTAATGACTTTATAAGAGTGATAAAGAATAGTATGGTTAAGTAACTTACCTTCAAGTGATGCTAGAACATTTTAATCTACCTGAATGCATTTAGTATTTCTTCGCCACACAATGTTCAATCTAGGTAGGGACGATGAACCCTTATTCTGACACTCTTGATCTCCCTACTGTGGAGTTAACAATCTTGAAGTTCTTTCCCCTTCAATAATCGACGAATCAACTGTGGGAGGAGTGTGGACATGGGATTGACTATTTTCTCAAACATTTGACTGCCCAACAAGAGATTGCACCACATGAACTTATTCACCACAATATTGTACATCGGTTGCTTCTCTAATTTAATCCATGGTATAATTAGTTCCAAGCAAATCCTCCATGATCTGGTCATCCACAACAAGTTGTCTTAATGATATCTTGCATTCTTCTTCTGGTGATGGACGAGAACAATAGAGGCACCTATTCTGCTAGAAATTGGATTCCCCTCTTCTGAAATTCTACGCTTTGACATACGTAACTTTGTTTTTTCTCTTTCTTCTTATACCTTTTCGATTGATTTCATTTTTCTCGAGGAATTTCTTTCTCGTATCCATCGGTTCCCCATGTTTAAATATAAAAATTGGCTTCCAAACATCCACCAATATTTTTTTTGTATTATGTAATAAGGCACAACCAAGTGGATAAATTTGTTTTTGTATTACAAAAGAAGACACATCTGATAATTCCAATTCCAATTCCAATTGCACATGGACAAATTTTCCCTCCTATTCCAAGAAGAAACAAGAATATACAAACAAATATTTTGATTTCACTTGGACAAACTTGTCTTTCAATTCCAAGTAGACACAAGAATATACAAAAAATAATTCCAATTGGACTTAGACAAATTTGTATTCCAATTCCAAGAAGACACAAGAAGATAGAAACAACATTTCCAATTACAGTTGGACAATTTTTTCTTCTAATGAACTCTAATGAACTCTTGCATTTTTCTTCTGGTGATGGAGGAGAACAATAGAGGCACCTATTCCGCTAGAAATTAGATTTCCCTCTTCTGAAATTCTACTCTTTGACATACGTAACTTTGTTTTTTCTCTTTCTTCTTATACCTTTTTGATGCAGGAGCATCTACGACGTCATCAAGCGAGCCAGCGCGTGGAGAAAAGAACATACAGCTGGATAGTGCCAGCACATATATTTTTGAAATACTTTGGAAAGATTGTTGCACCACCATTTAAATGAAGGCATTCAAAGCGAGCGCACTTGTATTGTAATATAGGTAGGAAGGCATTTAATAGTTTTAATGCTGTTAGATAAGAATTAACTGTAGATTAGACAGTTTGCTTTCGAGAGGGAAAACGGAATATAGGCACCCTCCATTGTATTGTTGTGGGACATTCATTCTAGATCATTCAGCATTAGCATTGAGAGAAGAAAAAATAGAGCAGAGAGCTTGTGAAGAAACTCCATGTACATACATTGAATTAATAGGAAAGCTTTGATTCAATATCATGGATGTGTTTGATCTCTGTGTGTTGTTGATATTATGCTTTTGCATGCTTGCTTCTTTTTATGCTTATCTTCTATATGCTGCGTATGTGATCGCATATTAGGTTCGAAACTTGAGAGAATGAGGGAATGAGTTTCAATTGTTTCTATGTTTAAGCCAGGAGATTCCTGCATAGAGTGCAGTCGAATTCCTCCGCATAGAGCGTGTAGAGGAGGCTAAACAGTTGAAATTTTGTGCTCGGTTTTCCCAGAGTGAATTGGGTTGTTTGGACCGTGCAGGTAAGCGCAGGTCGGACTGTAGTCTCAGTAGCAAGTCTGAGAAAAGGAAGGCCGGGGTTGTTGTGATTTCAAGCACTGTCAGGAGTGGTTGAAAGTCGAGCACAGGAAGTGTGTGAAAGTTCTCTGAAGGAGTCAGAGGAACAAAGCTCAAGAGGGATAGTATCTTTGTTTCACTATGGGAACAGACCCCAGGGAAGTTCATACAGGACGAAGGTGGTGGAACAAAGGATTCTTCATAGAGGAAGAGAATCGACGACTTAAGATCGTTGTGAGAAGTCG
>ML785622.1:489787-500087 GCA_009831015.1 Picea engelmannii | reverse complement strand
GCCCACATGCTCAAATCAAATAAGATTTGCAATCAATCACATGCCAATTAGGAATATCTTGTCTCCCTTGACTCCCTTTTGACTTTTGTCATTAAGTTTTCTCCAAACTTGTCCCCCTTTATCTTTTTTTATTTTGACTTGGCGGATTTTTATTGAATTAAAATGCCCTTTTTGGGTTTTTGAGGGTAAAATCAATTTTGAGTGATGAAAATCACTAATTTTACCCAAGTAAGTGGGTAATTAGGTAACATGGGTGCTCTAGGTCCAAAAATGAGCATCCGTATGGCCTATTTGGTGCCCAAATACTATTTTTTTTTAAGTATCTTTATTTTTTAATTAAAAATTGCCGAATTCTGGCAATTTTTAATTAACTGAAAAAATTAAAAAATCCTAGGGGGGACTTAGTACATTTCCATAAGACTTTAGGAGGATGTTTGGCATGGTAATATACATCAGACACTAGGCTTAGATCCATGCTCAAGCCCCAACCATGAGCATATACTCCAGCTCTGGAGGATTGAGTGAAAAAACTCATAAATTATAAATCGCCTGAAAGCGGCAAAATATAATTAGTAAGTGAAAAAACACTCCAGAGTATAACTCACTCTTAGGACTTAAGGTGGCTAAGGCCTTTTACAAATTCATCATGCCAACACCTCTTATTACAATTTTTTATGGAAATGTAGAGTAACCAGGTGGTCCTTTTGACCGACTGAATTTCTGAACTCTGAATTTTGAACAATAATGTTCAATGTTTGGCGGCTCGCTGGAAATTCACCATAGTGCAACTTGGTGGATAACAGGCCCAAAGAAGAACACCTGCCAGGAATAAAGCAACATCAAACCAATATATGCAAGCTATGATTCAATGGGTTAGTACTTCATAAGACTATCTGATATCAATATATAAGCAATTATAACAATAAATATTGACGAAGTCAATGTTTGTTAATATAACAATAAAATAATAGCACTCCACCAATAAATATCAAGATGATGTAGCAATCAATGTATCCAATCAATCCTTCATTCAATAAATGCATTAAACCACCATCCAATTGCCTATAAAAGGAAAATTGTTGCGTCAAGATGAAATAACCAAGGGTGATGTCAACCTTCTTAGGGTTAGTAGTTAGTTAGGGTTTCAATTTAGCAAAGGTTTTGATAGTTGTTTAATCACTTTCACTTCAATGCTGGAGATCCAAGATCAGTGCCTAAGGGTTAATGGAGTCAATTTAGAAGAGGGTGCAAGGGTTGAAGGAGGAAGACTAAGGACTAGAGGGAAGGGTTCTGAAGTGCTGCTATGGTAGGGCCTTAGAATCAAAACCCTAGTGGAGAGAGGCTCACTCCGGTGTTGCTAAAGCAAGGCCTCATGCTCTCTCCTCCTTCCTTAGGTTAACTTGGCAAAAGGCTAGCATGAAAGATAAATCAAGACTAGAGAGTATAGTGAGGGAGAGTGTTGCTATAGCAAGGTTCTATCACCAAGCCCTAGGAGTAGGACAGCCCTAAGTGTAGATAACCTAGGCCTGGGACGTCTCCGCCTTCTTGACTTCAGAAAGTACGGCTAGCTCAGGGAGAAGAAGCAATAAGAGTGTAGCTATGGCTAGGCTCTTCCTTCCTTCTTCAATGGCTGAAAATTTCTCTTTTAGGGGACATGAAACAAGGACATACTTGTGTGCTTGTCACCTAGGGTTTTTAGATCAACAAATTATAAACATATGCAAGAATATAAGACTACAATCATTCAATCAAGAAGTTTTGCAGAAAAAATCACTTACATATCACCATGAAATAGCATGCAAACCCTAGTTGTAAACCTTCCTTCAAGAGAAATGCCAAGAAATGCCTTCCTTCAACAAGTGCGCCTCACTGAACCAGCAAAATTACCCAAGTAGGGCGCAAAAATCAGACCTCACTAATGAGTGAGTGAAGTGTTATGTTAAAATGAGGCTAAAACTCTTCAATATATATTGTATCAATGACCTTAATTAATTTTAGGTCATAAAAATAGCCGACAAGACCACAATATTGTTTTTACATTAAATTGTCAAATTAAAACCCTAACTGAGCTGTAAAAAAGGTAAAATCCCCTTCAAGGGAGGCGCTAGCACCTTTTAGGGCAGATGAGACATCCAGGAGCAAATCGTTAGCCCCCTAGGGGCCTCTCCAACATGCCACACGTGCCACTGCTGCCCAGTCTGCCTCCATGAATGTCCATGAAGCTGGATGATGTCATGGTAAGGATGGGGGGCGTCCAGAGCCTTCCAAGGCCAACATTCCACTGAAAAGGGGTCATTCCCCCTAGGCCGGGCTCTGCCAAAGTGCCTCTGATGGAACGTCCTCTTCTTCTCCGGTGCAAGACCCTAGTCAACCATTGTCCTGTCTCTGCCCCCTGATGGGGTCTCAGCATCCATCCGGTGGGCTCTTCAACCCCATGGAGGTCCGAACTGATCATTTCCCCATGTGTACCGGTCCAAATGGTACCTGTCCGTCGGGCATGATCCTGCACATCAGAAGCTACGCCCTCCATGGGCTCATCAGTCACCGAGATCATAGCAATGTTAATCACGTTTGATCATCAATATTATCAAACATATGCATAAGACCCTAATACATCAGTCAATAGCTCAAAGACATTACAAAAATCTACAATACAAGACTGGAGAAAAAGACAAGACGTCCTATTGGGCTAGTATCCACAAGAAAGGGGAAGTTTCCAGGAAGGTTTCATCCAAGCCATGTAAGTGAGGTGATGTGGCTGGGGATGTCCAGACATGTGGGTGAAGTGAGAGCCAGGGATGCATGATTTTATCTGTGGGTGCCTTTGTAGAAGGTGAGCCGTACCTGTCATGGATGCAATTTTTCCAAGCCCATTCTTGCCTTTATTCTTTTCTTTTATTTGCTTCTTCTTCTTCTTTTTCTTTTTATTCAAGGGCTAACCAGAGGACACTGCCTTGGCATGGTGACCAGAGCTAACAGTGTTACCCACAAGTACTTTCACAGAGATGAATAGGCTGACTCGTGATGAGACCCCCTTTCCCTTGGCCATGCAACCAAAGGTCACTGCCCTAGCGTGGTAACCAGATGGTGGCAATGTCATACTGTTAGGTATCCATGAACCTAATAGGCTGGCTCGTGATGAGACCCTCTATCCTCTTGACTAGGTCTTGTTTATATTTTTCGGGTCCCTTTTGTTTCTTACTGAGAGACTTTTTATTGCCTTCTCGGGGATCCCTGGGCGAAGCATCTCGAGGTTTTATTTCTAGGCTTTTATCTTTTACCAGTTGCTTTTACCTTCTGGGCCTTTAGCCCCTTCTTCCCATGGGATAAGGTGCAATCCTACAAACAGATCAACCCAATGCCCGGACAAGGGGAATGGGACAAGTGAGCAGGAGATAAGATGAAATAGTGGTGCTATGAGGGGAGCAGACGATGGCTTTTCAGAAATCCCCCAGTGGCAAATCTAGACCTATGGGCACATGCTTGCTAGGATACCCTGTCAATCTCCTAGATCATGGTCAAGTGGGCTAATGTAAGATCCAAGCAGTTGTTAGAGATAAAATGAATTAGATGCATATATTCAAAGGTTTTAATGATCAAAGTGACACATACCATGATACCTGGACCAATTACCTCATGAAGCAAGAACCTCATTTGATACAAGACGAAGCCGATGGTGATGGATGTTGTTGCTGCTGACAAGATAAAGCTGATGGAAGAAGAAAAGGATGGGCCCTCCAGGGCCTTGCTCAGGTTAATCCTGCTCTCGGTACTCCATGTCTAGGACCTGTGGGCCTCGAGACATGATCTCCTGGTTATCCCTAAAATTAGGGATAATAGTCCCCATTCTCAGGGTGCTTGGTTTTATCACTCTGGCCGACTATCCATTGGAGGTGGTAACTCCCTCTAAGTCGGGCATTTATGTCCTGAGTAGGTCTCCAGACATTCTCAGGTGGATCGATTAGGATACATGATTTACGGGGCCCTAACTATTCACTTACTCTTTTCTATGTAAAAGGTGATTGGGCTTTATAAGGGTTGTCACACCCATGGTTTAGCATATTGAATTTTCACTATGCTAGGCTCAAGCATGAGGTTTAATTCATTTTTAGCGTTTACTTGAACCATAGACAAATGCAGCTACACCATTAACAATTGCTGCAATAACCAAGATCACAAGAAAACAAGAAATATCCTAGGAAACTCTTCTCAACAAGGGAAGAAAACCCAACAATCCTTTGCTATATTCTCAAGAGAAAGACCTCGCACACCATAAACCTAGCACACGAAAGGGTTCTCTCAAAAACCAAGAAGGCTAGTGCCCAAGAGAGGTGCGCACTTCAGCCCTAGAATATGTACTTGCTGAAATTTCCAAAATCACATGTGTGTTATGTTTCCTCAATGGGGAAATCACCTTTATTTATACTAGACTGGACACATCAAAAGTGGTGTCTATTGGCACAACATGGCCGACCTCAATAACTCAAAATATAATTAATAATTACCATATTAATTATCTTTTACATTAATTATCTTTCACTTTATGGTGGGGCCGACCTGTACCCTTTACATCACAATTAGGGTTACAGGTAAATCTAACTCTTAGACAATATAGCAAGGGATCTCACACACCCACTAGTTCTCAACCACTAGGGGCACGTCCACCTGTGCTTAGCCACAGGGACGTCCAACTCAACAGTTCTCTATCTCACTGAGTCTCACAGGGGAATCATTTGGACACACACTCACTAGTGCTCAGCCACTAGGGTCACGTCCACCTGTGCTCAGCCACAGGGACGTCCTACTCAACAGATCTCTATCTCACCGAGTCTCACAGGAGAATCATCTGGAGTACCACATCGTCTCAACTCTCTACACAGAGGAGAACAATACACCCATCTCATGGGCACCTTCACCCGTCTCAGGGGCACACATTGTTTCATCTCAAATGACACACCCATCTCATGGGCATCCTCCCCACACAGGGGCACACAACGTTCCATCTCAGTCTGAGAGAGGAACGACACACCCATCTCATGGGCACACCCAACTCATGGGCTCTCTCATAGGCCGGCTCACTTAGTCTGTGTCCCGGAGGATGTCTCATGCAACTGTAGTCATCAACACTCCCTCTCAGCTAGGGAGACATTCTCCGCCAGGCCAAGTCTCTCACGAAAGTACTCAAACTTCGTCTTGGCAAGCGGTTTGGTGAAGATATCTGCAATCTGCTTATGTGTAGGAAGGTATTGCACGTGTACTGCTTTCCTCTGCATCGTGTCTCTGATATAATGATATTTTATCTCAATGTGTTTCGATCTATCGTGAAACACAGGGTTCTCAGAGAGCTTCACACAACTCTGGTTATCACAATGAATAATGGTAGGATCCATCTCATAATCAAATAAATTTGTCATGAGCTTGCGAAGCCACACTGCTTTGCAGACTGCCACACTCAATGCCATATACTCTGCTTCTGCGGTACTCAAGGCCACAGAGCTCTGTTTCCTACTGCACCAGGAAACCATGGAAGACCCCAAGGTAAAACAACAACCGAATGTGCTCTTCCAGTCCACTGTGCTCCCTACCCAATCTGCATCGGCATATCCCTGCAAACTCAAGTCTACACTGGAGGCATATCTCAGGCCATATCCAATTGTGCCTTGTAGATATCTCAATACATGCTTCACTGCTATCTAGTGAGTCTGTCTCAACTGACTCATGAACTGACTAAGTACATTCACTGCATAGCATATATCAGGTCTGGTGTTAACCAGATACATAGGTGATCCAATCAGTTGTTGGTACAAATGTGGATCAATCTCACCTGAATCAGTAGAAGCATCATTCATTTTCTTCAAATCCATCACCATCAGTGTAGGCATGGATTTGCACTCTGTCATACTGAACTTCTTCAATATCTCCACTGTATATTTTCCTTGACTCAGGAAAATCTCATCAGTCCTCTGCCATACTTCTAGTCCCAAGAAGTAGTGCATCATACGCAGATCCTTCATCTCGAATTTAGCAATCAATGCTTGCATTCAACAATAAGTCTTTCTGAACCGGTGAGGAATAGGTCATCCACAGATAGGACCAAGATTAAGCACTCGTTACCAACAATATGATAATATAGTTTTGGATCAACAACACTCTTGCTGAAGCCCAAACTCGTCAATAATCTATCCATTTTCTCATACCAAGCATGAGGTGCTTGCTTTAGTCCATACAGAGCTTTCTTCAACCTGCACACATGAGATTTCTCGTTGTGTATCACAAATCCTTCTGGCTGCTCGATATAAACTTCTTTCTCAATCTCACCATTGAGAAAGGTTGTCTTTACATCCATCTGATGTAGTTTCCAACCCATGGATGCAACTAGTGCAATGATAGTACGTATTGAAGTGTATCGGGCTACTGGAGCAAATGTCTCATCATAATCAACTCCCTCTACTTGTGAGAATCCTTTGGCTACAAATCTCGCTTTGTATTTCTCAATACTTCCATTAGTTGTATGCTTGATCTTATAGATCCACTTGGAAGTCACTACAGACTTCCCCTCTGGTCTCAAAACAATATCCCATACATCATTCTTCAAGATAGACTGATATTCTTCTGTCATGGCATCTTGCCACACCTGCTCACATTTCGCTTCTCCATGACAAGAAGGCTTAGAATCAATGATGTGGCTCATGGCTGAAGAGTAGCTCGAAAATCTCTTTGGTCTCTTGCTCTCTCGGGATGTGCCTTGAGGGGCTGCATGTCCCTCTGCCTCTTGCAGAGTTTGTCGAGCCCATGCAGGCCTTTTATTCCCTACTGCAATATCTCTGGGTATATCAACTGGAGAAATTGGATCAGCTGGAACAACTGGATCAACTAGAATAATGTATGTCTCCCTCTGAACTGCTGAAGGGGGAGAAGGTATTATCTCACTGTCGATCTCCATCTGAGATTTTCTAGATCTTTGAAAGACCATCTCTTATTCAAAGATAACATCTCTTCTTATCTCAATCTGTCTCTGACCAGGTATGTAGATCCGATATGCCTTCGAAGATTCACTGTATCCCACAAATGTACCCTTTCTTTTTGAAGGGTCTAGCTTGGATCTCTTCTCTTTGGGTACATGAAAATATACTGGGCACCCAAATATCCTGAAGTGTCCAATCTCTGGCTTCACTCCGGTGAAGGTTTCTTTGGGAGTTATGTTCTTCAAAATCTGGTGAGGACTCATGTTCTAAACATATACTGTTGTCATGCATGCTTCTGCCATAGGTAGACTCTGATCATGTATCATCGCTTTGGTTGCCTCGATGATGGTTTTGTTCTTCCTCTCTGCAACCCCATTTTGCTGAGGGTTGTAAGGAACTGTGTACTCCCTCTTGATCCCTGCTTCAATACATAAATTGTTGAAATCTTTGGAGGTGTATTCTCCTCCATTATTTGATTTTAGTACCTTGATCTTTCTTCCGGTCAGGTTCTCAACCTGAGCTTTGAATTCTTGAAATTTTGTAAGGACTCCATCCTTGTTCTTCAGGAAGAAAATCCAAGGTTTCCAAGAGTGATCATCTATGAACAGTACATAGTACAAATATCCATTCAAGGAGGCAACAATCATTGGACCACACACATCTGAATGTATCAAGTCCAAGATTTCCTTGGATCTATTGTTACTGCTCAAGGACTCTTTGACATTCTTGCCAAGGGAACAACCTCTGCAAACACCTTTATGTTGAATCTGTATCTTTGGAAGGCCTGTTACCATTTTCCCTAGAGCTGAAAGAGCTCTATAATGAATGTGAGCAAGTCTCCTATGCCATAGCTCACTAAAGTTGATAGTATAATGTAACAGGGCCTAGACTGGTCTTATGGTCAATCTGTATAAGCTTCTTTCTCGAACACCAATTACTTTAGCAGAATTTATATGTGAGTCCTTGTGCCATGCAAGGAATTTTCCTTCAGAAAAGGTAACCTTGAAGCCTTTGTCTTCTAAGGCAGAAATGGAGACAAGGTTCCTCTTCATCCCAAGTACATATAGTACTTCACTTAGCTGAAGTTGGAAGGTAGAAGTTCCAACGCCTTTCACATTATATCTGGCATCGTCTCCAAGGACAACATGTAGATTGGTCTCTTTCTCAACAAGATTAGTCATGTGATCTCTAAAACTAGTCATGTGCTTGGAGGCACCACTGTCAATTAACCAAGTATCATCATTAGTAGGAACCATACCTGAGAGTGTTGAAATGAATAAGAATGCTTCTTCTTTGATGTCTTCATCTCTCTAAAGTCTTGGCTTACAAGAAATGTATTTGCTTGATCCATCAAGCTTATCTTCCATCGTAGTTTTGTTCATCATATTTTAGATTCTTCACAAACCCTTGCCAATTGGGCTAGAAAACCTAACGGTTAGGCTAGGCTAGCAATCTTAGGTTTTGTTGGGCTTATGACTGCCAACAATAAGCCTTGAAAGTTAGAAGAACACTGGTGAGCTGAGAAGCTCCTTCAATGAGCTGCAAAAACCCTAATTCTGAAATTTCTGCAGAAAATTGTGAAACCTTGGGGCCAAAAATCCAAAATGTTCGGAAATGCAATCTGAAGCTTGTTGGAGGTGCGCTGAGGGAGGCTGTACAGTCCCATACAATTTTTAGCCCCAACGTCCAAGTTTAAGGTGCCGAAATTTCTCAGAAAAGGAGGGCCGTACAATTTTTTTGGAAACCTTAGGAGGATCGTATAGATTTTATGGAAACCCTAGGAGGGTCGTACGGTTCTGCAGAAGTGAGAGGATGATTGGTAGATGCTTGTGCAATGGGTTCTTCAAGACCTAAGCTCTGATACCATGTTGAATTTTCACTATGCTAGGCTCAAGTATGAGGTTTAATTCATTTTTAGCATTTACTTGAACCATAGACAAATGCAGCTACACCATTAACAATTGCTGCAATAACCAAGATCACAAGAATAAATACCTTGCACAAGAACACAAGAAATATCCTGGGAAACCCTTCTCAACAAGGGAAGAAAACCCAACAATCCTTTGCTATATTTTCAAGAGAAAGACCTCCCACACCATAGACGTAGCACACAAAAGGGTGCTCTCAAAAACCAAGAAGGCTAGCACCCAAGAGAGGTGCGCACTTCAGCCCTAGAATATGTACTTGCTGAAATTTCCAAAATCACATGTGTGTTATGTTTCCTCAATGGGGAAATCACCTTTCTTTATACTAGACTGGACACATCAAAAGTGGTGTCTATTGGCACAACATGGCCGACCTCAATAACTCATAATATAATTAATAATTACCATATTAATTATCTTTTACATTAATTATCTTTCACTTTATGGTGGGGCCTGTTGACTGCCTCTTCAACTAGGGGGTCAACTCCATGTATCATGAAGATATGCATCAACAGATGCAAACATGTCGAAGACTTTTTGGTTCTACAGGGCATTTTTTTGCTCCAGCACACAGTTTTCTAAGCGGGATTACTGCACCCCTGCGCGGGTTTATAATGTAATAGGTCTACATGGATCATGTTAGGTCAGTTGCCTTAGGGTTTCTTCATTAGGAGAGTTCTTTTCGCTGAGTGTTTTTTATCCTCAGGAGGTTAATGTGGCCTAACCAGCCGGGTTAATCTCCCTTGAGTTTTTCACTCCCACCCAATAAATCCTCCAAAGTGGTGAAAGGCGTTCTAATGAAGTCATTCCTAGGTAGCTAGTGTTTAGGAATGTTGTAAATGACCATGTAAGACAGCACGCGAAATTTCGTGGAATTCCGTCAAGTATAGCTAGGTTTTTTTTTAGGTTCCGAATTAATTAATTAATTCTGGGTAATTAATGTCAAACTTAGGTCTCAGGATTTTTGATAGGGGTATTTGTACTCAAAAGAAAGCTAATGAGACCCCCTGCACCCGTGGACCAAGTTTCAACTCAGTCGGACAAGTTTTGCTAGGTTTTTTGTCCGCTTAGAAGTTTTTCGGGAAAATGGCGATTTTAATTGCCAAACCCAAGACATGGGCAAATGTCAATTTTGTAATAATGGACCAAATCAAGTGAATTAAGTGGCAAATAGTGACGAGAAGGACCCCACCATATCTTTCTTACCCTTTTAACCCCCCATTTAATTAAAATTAATTTTTAATTAATTTTCCACTTTGAGCTCACATCCCCTTCCCCACGTGAGCATGTAATAATCCTTTAATTGGTGTAATAAGTCATTTTAAGTGTGTTATGGGCCCCTCCTCATGAGGTGCGCCCTTCCACTCACATCCACATCCTTTGGAGTGTGGCTACCACACTCACCTTACG
>ML785622.1:429784-460902 GCA_009831015.1 Picea engelmannii | reverse complement strand
CCCATCCTCTTGGTTAGGTCTTGTTTTTTTTTTATTATTTTTCTTAGGGTCCCTTTAGTTTCTTATCGAGAGGCCCTTTATTGCCTTCTCGGGGATCCCCTGGGCGAAACATTTCTAGGTTTTATTTCTTATGGCTTTTATCTTTTACCAGCTGCTTTTACCCCCTGGGCCTTTAGCCCCTTCTTCCCACAAGACAAAGTGCAACCCTCAAAAGGTCATCCTAATGGCCGGACTAGGGGAATGGGATAGATGTGCGGGAGATAAGATGAAAAATGATAGAATGGTGGGAGCGGATGATGGCTCTGCAAATCCCCCTTGGTGGCTAACCAAAACCCATGAATAAAAGCTTGCTAAGTCATCCCATCAATCACCCCAACACTGGTCGAGTGGATTAGTGTAAGATCCAAGCAGTTATCAGAAATGACACGAACCTAATGCATATATAAGAAGGTTATAACGATCAAACATGACACATACCATGATACCTTGGACCAATTACCTCATGGAGCAAGAGTCCTTTCTGATGCAAGTCCAAGTCGATGGTGATGGAAGTTGCTGCTGCTGACAGGACAAATCTGGCGAAGAAGAAGAAAGATGGGGCCTCCAGGGCCATGCTCAGGTCAATCCTGCTCTCGACACTTCATGTCTAGGACCTGTGGGCCTCGAGACATGATCTCCTAGTTATCCCTAGATATCGGGGATAATAGGCCTTCATGTTTAATATCATCTGGTGTTGAACGTCATAGTGTTTGGCTGGTTAGAATACAAGATTTGGTATTATTGCAGCTTTAGGGATACATGAAGCCTCGTATAAGCCTGACAATATCGAAGGGAACTTAGTGCCTTTCTCATGCTACTTGATACTGGTGTTCATCCCGTGTGTCATGTGCTATATCAACACTCACCATAGTTTGAGATCTTAAGCTCAACTGTAGTTTTCTCCCTTTCGTGTTTTTCTTCTTTACAATTTCTTGTACTTGTAATGCGAGACTTAGTGAGGATACCTTGTCCTCTGGGGGATCCACTTCCCATTTCCCCAATCTTTTGGCCTTACTTTTGCCCATCATGAAAGCATATGTCCTTCTTGTCCGTCCTTGGGAAGGTCCTTGTCCTTCCCAGAGTGATCTTGTCTAAATGTCGTTTCAATAGATCTCCATTCTAGCTAAGAGACAAAATTGGGTAGGACAAGCATCCTCCCGAGTCTTTAGGATTTCGCTTTCAGTGTCTTCTGTCTTTCCGTTGTCCCTTGTCCTACATCGCAAGGACACATCTCCATCCTTCTATTTTGCGTAGATGCCGAGGAACATCCTGTCCTATGTTCGATCGAAGATCAGAAGTGGCAAGTGTACTCTAAAACCCGCTTGATCATAAAATGCCTGGTTGAAATTTTAGGAACACAAAAACTCTAGACACTTTATAAAAAACAGAGATATTATGTACCACCCTATACAGACGAAATATCATGCTTGAACCTATCTTGAAACCTTGACACCTATAAAATTGTTGTGTTACCAACTACCATACATACCTAAGTAATGTACATATTGACATCTACATACAAAAATTAAAAACTTTACTTAATTAAGCAAACAAGAAGAGTATAGCTTGGAGATGCTTGGTCCCGCTTTCTCTTCCTCTACCTCAGTTCCTTGGACCTTGGCTATGCCTTATATACACCATGCTTGAGAACTTTTGTTCGAATTCCACCCTAGCTCTGTTGTTCCTATCCTCTTACTCCTTGTAGAGATTGATGAATTCCTTCAACACCCGGTAAACTTGGTCCACATTTGCCTTCTTTGCCTTCTGCATTTGCTTGGACTTGCAGGCTGGAAGGTAGAGTGCAACCCATTATGGCCCATGCGCAATGAAATTTTTGAGCCACTCCATGTGATCAAAGGGATATGGAAAGGGGATCCATTCCCTCTTCCTTGGCATCCTCGTGCCTTCTTAGCTCCATGTGCATGGCATGTGACCATTGAGGAATTGGGTTCGAGATTGCCTCTTACTTGCTTGATTTGGTGCTCTCGTGCCTTCATAGCTCCATATGCATGGCCTGTGAACCATTGAGAATTTGGGTCTGAGATTGCCACTTGCTTGCCTGATTTGCCAGAAACATCCCATAGATGGTGGAAGCTCTGCACTTAGATGGTGCTACCTTTGGCTTTCATGGAGGACATGTAAGTTTGGACGACAGGTAGGGTGACGGATTTACCCCACCACCCTTCGTCATTACAAAGATACAGGAATTCAGTTCGCACATGAGGAAACTGAATGATATGCGAGTCCATTGTGTCCAATAAGTTCTCAGCGATCAAGTTTCAAAACCACTGTCTAACATCACCAAACACTCTTCTTCGAAAATATGTTTTGTTTTTTAAACCAAACCACTGTCTAACATCACCAAACACTCACCAAACACTCTTCGAAAAGATGTTTTTTTTTTAAACCATGTGAATAAGATGTTTTTTCTTTAAACCATGTGAATTGGTAATTCATTAGAGTTGTTGGGGTCCTATAATTATAGGCAAGTCGATTCTTCGACTGTTGATTTGGCGTCTCTCCCGGTGACGAAGTATGGCTCAGGTGATTCCGCTTTCCTCCCACCATTCTTGTCGCTAAATCCCCCATCAACCTTGCTGCATCCTTCATCCACGCCCTCCCTTGTCCTGTCGCCCCATCGACTACTTTTCCCGCCTTCCATCCCTGCATGAATGGACTTAGGATGAACACGAGAATAGCAATAAGGTTAGTCTAGGTTAAAACTGATTAATAAATGACTATTTAATAATTAATTAATCATTAATTAATTATTAATTAAGTTGAAAAATCTAGGTTAGTGATTAATTAGTAACTAGGTTAGTTTAATTAAATAAAACTATTTAATAAAACAAATCCTAAAAATTACAATAATTAAACATTATAAAAACCAAATATAATATTAATTATATTATATAACATTTAAATAAAACAAAAAGAAATAAAACATTAAAAACAAAACTTAAAACAAAAAGAATAAAACATAAAAATACATAAAATACAATAAAACAAAAATACAAAACACAAAACGTGACTCATAATATAATAAAAACAAAAAAAAAATATATATTATGAAATATCCTAAGTCTGCCCATTACCTCACGTCCCTCCACTCATCCCCCACCTCACCCCTACGTAATATCCCACGCCCCCATGCCATTACTCCTACCCCACCTACCTCCACTACCCATTTCCCTACGTCACCATCCACTAATTCCCTTCATACTTCCGCCTACACCTTACCCCCGTGCACCTTCCATTACCCGCGCCCCCCATCCACTTACCACAAAATAATCAACGCCCCATATTCAATTCCGGACCCTCCCGTGAGTTCGACATTTAACGAGGGGGGGGGTCCGGAATCATAAATAAACCTCATACAATTTTGAACGGCCCGGATTTAAGCACCGAAATCGACGAACCAGGTTAAATTCCGGACCCCCCCGGGCGGTCGACATTTAACGAGGGGGGGGGGTCCGGAATACCGCCCTCCCGCCAAAAAACCATTTTTTTCAAAATTTACCATTTTTGCCTATTTTTACCATGTCATCTTCCAGGTCAATTTTTGGGCAAACGGAGTCGGATTTTGAAAATCCGAGAGAGGTTTTTGCTCAGCACGGGCTGACGAACAAAAACCTCTCTCAGTTTTTTCAACGGAGCTACGAGGAGAGAGAATCAAAGGCATCTTCGTGGCCTATTTTTTCAGATTTTCCATTTTCCGTTTCAGTCCCGATCTTTCAGGAGCTGTCGCGGCCAGCTGGGGACGAATTCGGCGAAACCGAAAGAGGTTTTTGTCCAGCACATGCCCATCTACAATAACCTCTTTCAGTTTTCGCCCAGGTGTCATCATTGAAGAGAGAATCACGTATGATCGGACCTCTGTTTTGCAGAAAAACGGTCCATTTTTCATGGTAGAAAACTCCGAATTTTGTGGGAGTGGTGGCTATTTTTGGCTGAGGCGGTTGAACCGACTCTCGGAACTTGATGAGGAGATCTATACTATTTATTGAGATGATTTTAATGTAAAAGGGTTGGATCTTCACGCCCGGTGGCTATCAAGCTGTAACATTTTTTAATAGATCTGCCATTAATGAAAGGGAGGCACTTTACAGGATTCTTGCGTATGTTCACTGGTGATGTTTATTTTCTAAGTTGAATGTTATCTTCGCTTTGTTACCACTTCGTTTTCTGAAACTAATCTTTAAGAGTAACGTATGTCTCAGGATTTATCTCTGATACCCTGTTTCCGATTCTAAAAGATTTAAATGTTTATCTTCTGATGTTTTCGATTAAGGAATTCTTAACTGCTTCTTAGTCGAATTTATCCTTCTCACCCTTTCTTCTGTCCATCATTTTAATTACTAAAGATCCAGTGAGTGTATTATCTCGCCCTGTGGAAGTCATCCTACCTCGTTTATGGCTGTATTTCATTCCTAATTAATTACAGACCCCATAGCCCAATGGAGGAGTAGACTGTCTCAACCAATTCAAAAACACTTTGATAACAAAGCCCATTGTTTTCATTAACTAGCCTAATATCTCTTCAAACAAATCTATATCAGACAGAGAGATCCCTCTCTGAGTCTTGGAGGGCTAGATCCAAGACTCGAAGTGGTTTTGATGTTGCCTCTGTGACTGCCTCACAGCCTTGGGCAAATTACAGAGTGCTAACAAGAGTGACTTGGGTTAGATTGGGGATCAAACTAACTGGCTGGCACTATAACCCAAGAATATATCAGCCTACAAGTTAGATATACCAAATTACCAATAACTTGTCACTTAGCAAGGACCAAGGTGTCCGAAGACATAGAAGTTGGCTTCTATCCAAGGGCATCTATCCTTCTAGCTTTATCACATCTAAACAAAGTTTCATCGAGAGATTTGAACCAGGGTGAAGAGACTGCAAGACCTACCTTCCAACCATCTTATTAAACCACCTCAATCCTTACTCTTCAAAATAATGTTATGCTTTAATATAATTTTTTTTAAAGGTTATTCAAAATGATGTTATGCTTGATAATATATAGTTTATAGTTTATAATGTGTAGAAATGTTGAAATGACCCATTAAACATCATTCAATGTTTTTTTTGTCATTTTTTTTTAAAGAAACACTCCAACAAATAGGAACAAAAAGTGTAGTTTATACATGTTAGGATTAGGATTTGAATTTTTTTTAGTTACAATTTCTTTTGATCATTTTTGTTTAAAATATGATAAAAATTCAATTTTTTTTTTGAAATTGTTTAATCAAAATGGAATGGAATAGAATAGAGGTTTTTGAGAATATTAAAAAAATTATTAGAATTATAAATATAATTATTGAGATTGTATAATCAAAATGTAATAAAAGTTTTTAAGAAATTAAATTCATTTATATATTAAAAATACAATTTCAATAATTAAAATTATCCAAAAGCTATATAGCCAAATAATATAAAAAATAATCTGAAAATGTAACTGACTATGTCCTACCTAATATCCAATACTTCTGAGATGTACCGAAAAAGCCCCCAATGTGGCTGGTACAGAGTTTCCGAAGAAGACACATCGGGTGTTTGTGGGGACACGTTCCCGTGTATCAGTTTGATAGTGTTTAATATATATATATATATATATATATATATAGTTAATGCAGTCTGGCAGCATATGAACAAAGGTGGCTTGATCCTTAGCAGCAGCGGAGCCACAAGATTTATTAAACTCAAGGCCTTCAAAGACAGTAGGAAAAATTATGCAGGTATTCTGGCAGCTAATTCTTGGGATAATCTATTCAGCGAAGAGTTTGTTGAGAAGCTGGGAGCAATTATTGTAAAACTTCACAAGAAAAGGGCCGAATGCAAAAGCCAGATGGAAAAGCAATCTGTCCCATAGGCTATTTTTAGCCTCGTGGACGTTAAAAATACTTTCTTTCTTTCTTTCTTAAACTCAAACGAACGATTCATGTTGAATGGTGGCAGCAGACTGACAGACTCCGACAGCATTTTAAATATTTTGAACGTTTCTGCTGGCGTGTGAGAAACGCCTGCGGTTTTCGTCCTGATAAGGGAAATGGACGTCAGAACCCGCGCTTTTCTGATGCCGTTCCGTTTCGGATGGGTTTTGGCTAGAAATAACGGGATAGCCAAGGATTTTTAAAATACAGTATAGTTTCCTTTTTCATTTTTGTGTTTATTTATAATGTATAAATGTATGAAATAGAGATTTTTATTTCAATTTCTCATGGCATGTATTTTAATTTTTTTAAATGTAAATTAATATTTTAAAATTAATTTTAAATAAAAGGTATAACAAATTATTGGAGTGGGTTGGTATATCAGTGTAAATTTATTTTAAACCCGAATTTATTGAGCACCAAGTGATATTTCATGTTATTTATTAATTCTTTAATATTAAATGATAACAAAATTAAACTTAAAAAAATTGATTCTATGCTGGATAGGTCCATGGTTTAAGATGGTTTTAGACTGGTTTCAGTTTTTAGATATTGTCACATATATATGTATGTACCTATGTAGTTATATATATATATACTTTCACATATTCACATAATGTTACTAGACAACTTTTTTCCTCCATACTGGAATATAGAGATCAATTTTTTTAAGGTGTAAATTGTTTTATCATTTAATTCAATGTCATATATTAATTTTTTCATATTAAATCATAAAAAAATTAAAATTAAGAAATTTGATCAATTATCATATATCAATTCTTTCACACTAAAATGTAGTTATTTATTTTTTGATTAATTTTTTTTGTTGTCACTTACTATAGAGCACCTAGCTACTCTCAGTACAATAAGTACTTTTATAATGCAAAACCTCATTTTAAAGTGTTTATGTGGCCAAATGTGCATGTTGTTCTCTCCCTTGTTTGAAATAGATTTATATGTCATCTTGATGCTAATGGAGTGAGATGCATATTTTCCTTGATATTGTAAACAGATCGTGTCAACAAATCTCATTGGTTCTTTGATTTGCACCAAGGAGGCTATGCGAGTCATGAAGTTGCAGGAAAAAGGAGGTCATATTTTTAACATGGATGGTGCAGGTTCAGGGGGCTCAAGTACTCCTTTGTATGCAGTGTAAGTTAAAATTTTCACTATTGTAGTGGGGAGTTTACTCTTGTAAGTATTGTTGTTTGAATTAAGGTCTAGATGTTTCTCTTGTTGGTATTTAAGAGCCTAAAATACAATATTAATTGCAAGAAAAATGACAAGAAAGACAAATCAATAACTTTTACGTGGTAAAACTCTGATGGCGTGTCAAGGAAACATCCACGGGGCAAGGTATCAATATCTTTATTATTCAAGATAATATTACAATCAAGCTTACAAGTTAATATATCTCTCAAGCTTCATAGATATATATGAATCTTGGAACCGTTACATAGTTAAGAGAACTACCACCAGTCATACAAACTTCCACCGGTTTCGTAAACCAACATTACCAAATATTTACAAAAGTAAATTTTAGTTTTATATTTTCTTTTAATTGATTGTTGTCACATTTTAACAATATCCACCTTGACAACAATTTACCTGATACCTTTCCCAAGCCCATTCATCACCTCTTTTGCAAGCCAAGAGAAGCCAAACACCACTGTGGCTTCTCTAATTTGTAAACATGTCTGTACAATTTTCTTGAGTGTGGACCTTTTTAAGATCTACTCCACCTCCATCAATAACCCGTCTTACAAATGGTACTTATCAATATGTTTTGTTTTACAATGGTAAATTGGATTTGTAGTCAAATGAATAGCACAATGACTATCACAGAATACGATTACGTTGGTCTTCATTCTTCCAAGCTCACCCAAAAGACCATTCAACCAAATTGCCTCTTTGCAAGCATGTGAGGCAACAATATATTCTGCCTCTGTAGTGGATAAAGCGACTATTTCCTAAAGGTTTGACATCCAACTAATAGATCCTCTTGCAAGAGTAAAGACATAACCTGAAGTAGACCTCCTCTTGTCCAAATCACCTGCAACATTTGAATCAACATAACCCGCTGACAACACCCATTGCATGTGAAATATCCGGTTTGGTACATACCATCGCACACATCAAACTTCCTACCACATCAACATAAGGTACATGGGACATAAACTTGAAGAAAACTTAAAATGGGAAGCAAAAGGGATATTTACAGGTTTCACAATATTCATCTCGAATCTCAAAAGAATATTCTCCACATACATCTGTTGTGAAATCCAAAGTTCACCATTTTTTTTGTCTTTGTGTATTTCAATGCCCCAAATTTGTTTTGCTACTCCTAGATCCTTCATATAAAAAATCCTAGCCATCCGAGCCTTTAACCTGTTGATATCAACCATACTTTTGCTTGGAATAAGCATATCATCAACATATAACACCAAGATAATAAATTTTCCATTTTCAAAACTTTTTAAGTAAACACAATGGTCATACTCACTTCTTTTAAAACTTTGGCTCACCATGAAGGAATCAAACTTCTTGTACCATTACTTGGGTGACTGCGTCAGGCCATACAAAGATTTCTCGAGCTTGCAAACTAATCTCCTTTTGTGATATTGCACAAAACCTTCTGGTTTTTCCATGTATATCTCCTCTTCCAAATCTCCATGTAAGAATGTTGTTTTAACATCTAATTGTTGTAACTCCAAATCAAACAAAACAACTAGTGCCAATACAATACGAATAGATACAAGCTTAACAATCGGCGAAAACATCTCATGGAAATCTATACCTTCCATCTGAGAATACCCCTTTGCAACTAGTCTAGCTTTGTATCTTTCAACTTTACCATCAATGTCTTTCTTCAATTTGTAGACCCACTTACATCCAACAACGTTTCTAACTTTAGGAAGTTCCACCAGGTCCCAAGTTTTGTTTTTCTCGAGGGAATCCATCTCTTCTTTCATTTCCATCTTCCATTTAGCATTATCAATATCATTAATTGCTTCCTGATAACAAGAAGGTTCCCCATCATTAGTAATCAAAGCAATGGATGAAACAAAATCAGTATACCTCTTAGGGGGATTTCTCTCCTGTGTAGATATTCTTGGTGTTGGTTGTGGAATTTCTACATTCTCCTGAATATCTCCAACGTCTATGACTTCTTTATCATCGTAAGCTTCTTCTTGCTTCCTTGTGTCTGTAGATTGTTGGGTTTGCAACTAAATTTGTTGATTTAATGGCACATGTTCCTGTTTCACATCAACTTCTACATTGTCTAATCTAATGAGAGGAGATTAATTAAATATTATATCTTTGATAATGATGATTTTGTGGGCAGTAGGATCCAACAATCTATATCCTTTTGCTGCATCATTATAACCAACAAAGTTATATTTCTTTGATTTGGGGTCTAACTTAGAACATTGATTCTTAGGAGTAAGAGCGTAAGCTTCACAACCAAAATTTTTTAAAATTGAATAATCTTAGGAATGACCTGCCCATACCTCTTTAGGGATTTTACAATCTATTACAAATGGCGGTGATCGATTCATCAAATATCAAGCAGTAGAGACTACTTATGCCCACAACTCTTGATGCAAATTGGCATTGTTGGGCATGTTCCTTGCTCTTTCTAGAAGAATCTTGTTCATGTGTTGATTCAAAAATGGATAGAACCCATACAACACTTGATCTGAAAATATTGCTAAGTTCAATACCACTTTCTTATTCCAAAATATTTTTTGACAGTGCTTATAGCATGGAAGTGATTTATCCTAATTAACCAAACACTTTAATTGATGATCATAACTTGCATAATCCATCTTACATAAGCAAATGCAGAATCACTTTATTAATGCTCAAATGCTTCAAGTACAATAAAAAGAATTTACAATACAAGAGATGAATATGCCCTTCAAATGTGTTGCTATGATGCATAAAAGAACATCACCCTTGCATTCCTCTCGAAAAACTGAGAAAAATGAGTATAAAGTCAGCTATATTCTGCTTACAGTGCCCAGACTCCCCATGGCACACAAAATAATACAATGATTTTTTTACAAATTGCTCAAATGTAAAAACAGAGTGCACTGTTGAATTCTTGGCGAAAAATCATGCAAAATTGATATCAAATACTTGAAATTTTGTCAAGGTGACCCCCGACACCCTTTACAGTGTAGTCTCGTACCCTTCGTACTCTCAACATGCTTTACGAGACAAAAACCTACATAAAAATGTGTGTAAACATGAAAATGTTGTGTGTACAATGCGTTGGAGTGTGTGCCATTAAATAGGCCACCCCTCTTAACAAAATCCAGAAATTTATGCAATCCCTTAACTATAATTAGAGGCATAGTTGTAATCAACTAAATATAGTGGCAAGTTGGTTAGTGGAAGTGGTTTAAAACTTTTCTAAGTTTGGCAGGTTGGGGTTTCCATTCTCACCCACTGCCATTTCCCACGACCTTTTGTTGGCATACACTGTATATGGTATATAGTTACAAAACCTCTGTGTGAATTTTGGAACTGCGCATTATATGTCGAGCCCCCTCCTCCGCCCTATGGTGTAAGTCATGTGGTAAGTGTAATGACCAGGGGCTGAGGGCTAGCCCTCGACCCCTTTCCACTCCCTTATGAAACCTTAATATAATTCAAATATATTAATTCTCATATCATGGTTAAGACTCAATAGATGGTGTGTTAGTTATGGGAGCTTTGTTAAGGTGTGGGGATTGGAGGTCATGGGGTCGATTCACCCAAACTCCATAAATTTTATACAACCTTAATCATTATTGGCCAATGAGGGGCTTCCACGTGGCAGCCTCTAATTGGATATCCTTGCCATGTGTCGATGAACCATTGGACCATGTGTCAACCTATAACTCGTCCATTGGATGCCAACTCAACTGCTGACTATGTATGCCATATCACCTGTTATGCCACGTCACCTGTTGTTGTATGGACATGTGCACGTGTCATCCTTTGGTGGTGCCACGTGTCACCCCTATTTTGTCTAGTTTGACTAAACTTTGACTGCTCATAATTTTTGCATACGAGCTCTGTTTGATGGGACGTTTGCGTCGTTGGAAAGCTGGCGACAAGCTCTACGCAATAATGTCCTTTCAACAAACTTTTGAGACAGTCACATTTTGAGCTTTTATGGATCCCCTGGGACCTCTGTGAGTGTTCTAGATCCTTTTGGACCTCTATGAGCATTCCTTAGATCTTCCTGGATCATGCATTCTGCCACGTCATTTTGCTAGGGAGTATATGTTAGACAACTGAGAGGGGGGGGTGAATCAGTTGTTACTGTGCTTAAACAATTATATCCATTTTAAACTCATTACATAACACTCAATGACGATCACAATAATTAAGGGAAGTAAGCAATAGAGTATTCAACATCAATCACACACATGAAGTATACATAGACAGATATTCCTAAGGAAACCCATAAAGGGAGAAAAATTCTTCTTCTTAATATGATAAGTAGTCTTTATTTTCTATACATTATCATTCTTATGAGCACCAACTCTTTGTGAGGCTACCACCTCTATTTTACAAGCTGCAACTTGTTGGGAGCACCAACTCCCTGGTTTCTCTAGCACCCACTAGAAGGAAGCACCAACTCCCCGAGTGTTCTAGCACCAACTGGATGGAAACACCAACTTCCAGTCACACATGCACCAACCTGTATAACAAAGAACAATGGTTCTCCCTTGCACCACCCTACCACCCTGGTTTTTCTGGCTGCAACCAGATGGAAGTTACAACTCCCTATGTTCAAGCACCCACTTGAAACTTTGAGGACAACAGTCTTCCCTAGCGCCACCCTACCACCTTGAAATATAAATATTTGCTTGCTGAAATTTATTACAGTGATACGATATTTATCAATGGTTTACCAGTCTCATCACTGTTCTGCTACACTGCTCTGCTTTGCCTGCATTAGTGTCTTCCTGCTTGCATCTTTTTGCGCTTAAGTTCTCGTACATCTATTGTTTTCACCATTTCTGCTATGTCCCGCTTATGTTCTTCATCTCTGCATTTTCTCCCTCAGTTCATGCTGTGATATTCATTGCTTACAGTTCGACTACTTTTTACAGAGAAACAACAACCTCTCTCTGTCACAACATTTTTCTTTTCTTCCTGCTCTCATCATCCATTACATTCCGCATCTCCAATGCTCAAGTCGGGAATCTCAAAAACGCTTATGAATCATGATTCAACCGCTCAGGAACAATGATTCAACCGCTCAGGAACAATGATTCAGTTAGGGTAACTGAATCGTAACTGATCAAGAAATCACGAGATGAAACAACAACCCTTCGATCAGATTCCATTTGATCAACGCCATTGGATTATACACGCAGATGCTTTTTGATTTTTCAATGCGTAACCTCCGATGTGGAGCCTAGCAATGCTAGCTCCTTCCTCAATCTTCCGTTGATGTGACCTTGGGCGATGCTCTCATGTGACCACGTGATTGCGGGCACAACCAAAGGTGGTTTGAGGGCAATCCGCTTTTTGCCCCGTAATTCACTACAGAGCTCCACGTATGCCTTTGGCAATATCGTGGTTTTGATTGCGGCTCGCTCACGAAAAATTAAGACTCGAGCATGTTCTGACCCCGCAATGCGACGGGACCGTCGATCTCACGATCTTGACGGTGCTCCTGAACTGACGGTTCAGATCTGTTCTTTCAAGTTCTGCGGATCAGATCTAACCTTCCTAAATCAACGACTGTGATTTACTTCGTGATCCGGGCTCCGGGAGTTTCAAATCTCAAACCCTGCTTTCCTCCGTACGTCAATCTTCTGGAGTTGACAATCCCTTGACGTGTGTCCATTTTCTTGATCAATGGTCGAGATCTGCTTCGCTACTCCGGACTTCGGCGATTTCAATTCTCAACCTTCACGCTCTCCCAGAACGCTTTTAGCCGGAGTCCACAAATTCCTGCCACGTGTCCTCCTCAAATCCACTGCTCTAGTTTGCTTCGAGACTTCGACACTTTCTACCAAGACCAGATCGATGGCCCTTGGCACCCTTCTCGATCAACGGTCGAGATTCACTTCGGGGCTTCGACGCTTTCACTCTCTGCTTTCCTCCGGAGTATTTCGTACCCAGAGTTCACGATCTATTGACGTGTGTCCTCCTACAGATCGACAATCCTCAGCTCCTTCGACTCTTCGGGCTTCGGGGATTTCAAATCTCAGCTTCGCTTCCTTCACTATCTCCCAAAGTGTTTTTCCCCGAACTGCACAGATTTCTGCCACGCGTCCTTCTGGCAATCGATGGCCTGGATCTTCTTCGGCACTCGGGTCTTTGGCGTTCGGGACTTCGGGACTTTAGGCTAATCGCTACTCCATTTTCCTCCAGAGTGATCACCTGCTGAGTAATTCATAAGTGGTGGAGACTGCTTGTTGTTGGTTAATACTTCCACTTACACTATCCTTCCACTGTAGTAGATCGACGGTCGAGAATACTCCCGAAGTGATCTTCAGATCGGATGTTTCGTGTCCACTTTGGGACTTCGGGACTTTGGGCAAGTGCTGGTGGTAAAACTCTCGAAGTAAAACTCCCGGAGTGACGTAACTTACTTACGTCACTTGATGACGTGTCACGAGCCGAGTAGCTGCCACGTGTCACTCAGATTCGTGATTTGCACATCCCTGAAATGTTGATTCAACTTGACATTTGTCATTGTCTGATTGCGCCATGTGTCCTTGCTGACGTGGTCTTTTGACGTAGTCTACCAACTTGGTTTGCCACATGTCCTTGTAGACGTGGTCTGCTGACGTAGTTCTCCCTGATCTAACGGTCATCGCATTTTCTCCAAATCCGATGGTCCTTATTCATTTCGGATTTCGGGCTTCGGGTAATTCAACTTTCAAGTTATCAGTTCTCCCGAAGTGAGATTCCCCGAACAATAACCTCCTCGCAACTTTTGACATGAACTAGATGTTGTTCGTCGATCATGTTCTTAGATCGATGGCTTGATCTATCTTTGGTGTTGCTTTTCTAGCTTATCCTGTCCTTCCACTTAGAATGATCCAACAGTTGTCGGGTATTCGGTTGAAGGTCCTTTGGATCGGTGATCCAACAACCACTGTAGCTCTTCCTCTTGAGCTTTCTCACTTTCTGCTCCACCTTCTGTTCTTGCCATCGATGACAAGCACACTCTTCCTGTAAACATGCCAACAATATATATACAATGGTTTTATGTCTTATGATCCTAACTTCTTTGCAATATTTTTCGAATTCTAAATAAGTGAACTCTCCTCCGTTATCCATTCTTAAACATTTGATTGTCCTACCAATTCTCTCTTCTACCATAACTTTGAATTGTTTAAATGTATTAAACACATAAGCTTCTCTTTTCAAAATATAGACCCACACCTTTCTAGAGAAATTGTCTATAAATATTACAAAATATGATGCTCCTCCAAAGGAAACTATAGGGAATGGCCCCCACACATCTGAATGTACATAATCAAGAATACCTTTACTAATATGGTTGTCTGCTTTAAACTTTTTTCTACTCTGTTTTCCAAATATACAATATTTGCAGAAATTCAAATTCAGAGATTTTGTATTTGGAATTAATTTGCGGTTTTTCGGTACCTGTAGACCTTTCTTGCTCATATGACCTAGTTGTTGATGCCATAAATGAGTGGATTCAGTTGCCTCCTCAGACACCACTGTTGCTTCATTAACTTGAATACTTCCTTCCAACTTGTAAAGGTTTCTTATCTTGATAGCCTTCATCGCTACTAAAGTGCCCTTGGACACCTTCAGTACTCCAACCTTGACCTGTAAACTTATGACCACCAGAATCCAAAACTTCTAAATAAATCATTTTTTTTTTAGTTCAGGCACATGTCTAACATCTGTTAATGTCCTTATAATACCATCAAACATTTTGATTTTGACACTTCCAACCCCAATAGTCTCACACGAATATTATTATTTCCCATAAGAACAACACCACCATCAACTGAAAAATAAGAAGTAAACCAACTTCTATGTGGACAAATGTGATGTGAAGCACCAGAGTCTAATAGTCATTCTTCATAGTATTCAAAGACATTACAAATTGACAAAACTTCATCAATCATACTTGGACCCGATTCAATTAGATTTGCCTATGTTTTGGAGTCTTCCTTGGATTCTTGTCTCTTCCAACAATCCTTCTTGAGATGCCCTGACTTGTTACAGTGCCAACATTTGAGTTTGCTCTTCTTACCTTTCGACTTTGATCTGGATGTACCTCTTGACTTTTCTCCTTTTTCTCTGGATCAACCTTTAGCAACCATTGCTTCTAGTGTGGAGGTTTCAATACTTTATTTTCTCCGCACTTCCTCAAACAACAAAGCTCCAACAACAGTGTCAAAGTCAAGAGTCTTAGTTTTACTAAAGCTAATGGAAGTGACAAAATGATCCCACGATTCAGACAATGAACACAACAATGTCACTGCCTTATCTTTGTCATCGAGTTTAACATTCATACTATTCAACTGGCATATAAGAGTATTAAACACATTCAAATGGTCTGCAATTTTCATACCTTCTTTCATTTTTAAACTATACAAATACCTCTTCAAGTAGATTCGATTCGTCAAGTACTTCATCATATAAAGGCTCTCCTTCCTGCTCCATAAGTTTGCTATTGTCTCTTCTCCAATAATGTTAAACAATACATCATCGAAAAGACATAATCGAATTGTGTTGAGGGCTCTGGCATCCAGGTCTTCCACTCTTCATTGGTCATAGTTGCAAGTTTCTTCCTCTTACCATCTAAAGCCTTATGCAACCCTTGTTGTACTAACAAATCTCACATTTTTAAGTTTTCATAATTCAAAATAATTTTTACCATTAAATTTTTCAACCTCGAAATTAGCATTCATCATCTTTTCATTAGTTCTACACACAAACCATCTCGAAAAAAAAAAATTTGCTTTTATCCCACCTTAAACTTCAACTTCAACTTCATTAATTATATATATATATATATTATCTTTCAAATTCAATATTTCTTCATAGAGAAGGTTTGGCTTTTCAAAATATCTTTCAAGAAATAAAAAACTTTGATTTTTTTTTATTATGAATCCAAAAAAATTGGTACCTTCACCAATTGCATGCGAGATTCACTGCTCGACTTCATCGAATAGATGGAATCGTGCAGCTCGGCTAGGGTTTTAACCCAACCTCTGCGGCCTTCACTCACTAGTCACCTACAGGATTCACCAGCCACCTGCAAGATTCACCAGTCAAACAACTCTGTGTTGCTCGGCCTCCATTGTTCGTCTCTGCGCGCGAAATGACCAGTAAACCGACTTCTCTGCACACTAATTCTCAATGAACTAGTAACCAAACTTCTCTTCGGACTCCCTTTCACGACGCACACGTTCAGCGAACCAACGAACTCCCTTCCACGACTTTCTTCTCCTTGGGTTCTCCTCGGGCTCAACTCAAACTCGAATGGCGGCCAGGGTTTTGGGTTCTCCTTGGTATCTACTCAAACTCGAATGACGGCTAGGGTTTTGAGTTCTCCTCGGGCTCTACTCAAACTCGAATGGCGGCTAGAGTTTTGGCAGCTAGGGTTTCTACTCTGCCGCTCCTCGCTCCTCCTCTTCCTTTGACTAGTGGTATGTGTCACAAACAAACTCAGCCCTTCCTCCACCAACTGAATTTTCTTCTCCTTTGCTCTGATACCACTTGTTGGTATTTACGAGCTTGAAATACAATATCTGCAAGAAAAATGACAAGAAAAACAAATCAATAATTCAAGATAACACATGAAATTTACTTGGTAACGGTGTGTCAAGGAGTCAAGGAAATATCCACGGGGAAAGGTATCCATATCTTTATATACAAATTTTCACGGGTTTCTTAAATCAACATTACCAAATATTTACAGAAGTAAATTTTAGTGTTGCATTTTCTTTTAATTAATTGTTGTCACATTATATGGGAGATTTCTTCATCCACACCCATATTTTGATTGCTATTATCTCCGATATATGGTTTTGCAGATATGGTTCAACAAAGTGTGGACTAAGACAGCTCAACGCATCTCTTTTGAAGGAATGTAAGAAGTCTAGAGTAGGAATTCATACGGCATCTCCTGGCATGGTTCTTACAGATTTGCTTCTGAGGTAGGCATAACCAATGACTTCAAACTTGTAGAGAAACTTTATTTTCCTTGTGGCTATTTTCCAATGACTCTCTTAATAGTTTACGTGGAAAACTTTTTAAGACTTTCCTGACTAAGGTTTTGTCCTTTCCAATATTTTTCCATCAAGTAGAATTTGGATACAACAACATCATTTGTGTTTTAAATGGGTTAAAATTTCCATAATGATGGACGTTTGTGTGCAGTGATGTATAGTATCATCTTGAAACCTGAATCCTGTGTTTTCTATTTTGCTGATTGGTGTTCACATTGATCATGCAGCGGTGCATCACGTCAGAATAAGAAAATGTTTAACATAATTTGTGAGCTTCCTGAGACAGTTGCAAGGACATTGGTTCCTAGAATGCGGGCTGTGAAAGGTACTGGGAAAGCAATAAATTACTTAACACCTCCTAGGATATTGCTAGCACTGGTCACTGCATGGCTCCGGCGAGGTCGATGGTTTGATGACAAGGTAAATTCCAATCTGAAGTTAAAGATTTCCTTCAAGGCTATTTAATTATTTCACATGGAAAATATTGTATGGCACAAGGTTTCCTTCAAAGATATATGGAAGCTTGAAAGCATGGCTTGATTAGAAATAAGTGTTTATTGAATGAGTTCAATCTTGACATTTTATGTAAATGGACAACTATTTTATAGAGTTCTCTTTTTGGAATTTATTATATTTGCTACATGTCAGGAGTTCTCGCCTTTAACCTCTTAACTAAGCATATGAAAGTAAATCCAATTCTCTAAGGAAACGAATAGTTAAATGCATACACCGAGTAACATTCACGGTTCACTAATACATTGCTGATCTCCTTACCTTGTACAGGCCCTGCATTTTCCCAGAAAAGGTTTCCAACCAATAGTAAAAATTTTGAATGCCTAACAGAAACATAAATGGGGCCTTGAACTTGAAAGTATTTTTTTCCTATTATGAACTTTCTTGTAAAGGCTCTAGAGTATTCTATGGTGACACTTGTTATTTTCATTGTTTCCTTGCTCTGTCTGATGTCCATGGAGGCAAGAATACCTTCTTCGTTTGTCATCTGGGTAAAAAGGCTTGAAGTGAAAGTAAAACAAAGGGAAGAAAGGGATATATATCAATAATATTTCAAAAAAGCACTATGATTCGTGAAGGTTTAGGGACGGGGGCAAAGTAGCCAGTCTCGGCTCAGTGAGGCCGGAGATTAAGTATACAAAGGCGCCGAAATCTCAAGAAATAAAAAAATTAAAAAACACACTTGGCAAATTACATTTCCGGGTCAGAAAAACTTGCGAGCTATTAGTGAGTTTGAGGTGGACTTGTCAGTGTTTGTCATCATCAAGCTTTTGCCATAAACTTGGCCTGGTTTTGGCACCAAGCTGGGTATGATGTGCGAGTGCATGCCATTCTCGGCGAGTTCTGCTTCAAGGGCTGGGGGACGATTCTAATTTTTAATTGTATTCATTTGCAATTAGTATTACTAATTTTTTGATGTCTTATCTGATTTTTCTATATTCAGGGAGGGGGTGTTCCCCTATGTCGCCCTCTATTATCGTCCCCTAGAATTGATGGGTCTTTCCAGCAGTAGCTGTAACTCGTCCCCTGTTCCTTTCGTCCCTGATCCTTGGAAAAATCTAGCTTAACTGTTACAAAATTGGATGCAAGATAGTTTTGACTTGATTATTACAATCTAGTTGGAAGAAAGGATAATGAGGAATGTTGTAGGTAAGCAATCCTATGATTAGAACAATAACGTAGAATTGCTAGAAATTGAACATGTATGGGATAGACAAGGATGTAGTGAGCAATGTGAGAGATATGTAATGGTGTGAGATCAAAATAATCGATAGGGAAATGGATGCAAGAGACAAACAGAACACTAAAATATGAATAAGTGTGAAGTGCCTCAACATATGTGTCAGTGAGAGGGAAGCACTCCACTAATAATAAGAGTCCACATCATAAAGTGATCCATGTGTCAAGATTCCCCAAATAAGTTAGGGTGTTCACACCTTGAGAATCACTAGGCCCAAACCATGTCAACTCATGCCAAAAGATAGCCTTTTAGAGGGCTAAATCATGATAGAAAAAGAACACATAAGGAGCGCTCTATTCCAATACACTACCATCCACTAGAAGTATGCCATGTCAGTGGTAACTGTTATATAACACCAATACAAGTGCTAGATCTCCATACAAATGTGCAAGGAATAATACCATGATGCCGCTCTACTCCAATACACTATCATCCTCTAGAAGTATGCCATGTCAGTGGTAACTGTTATATAACACCAATAAAAATGCTAGATCTCCATACAAATGTGCAAGGAATAATACCATGATGCCAAAAATTATGTGAGGTAAGGTGCAAGCATCATCACCAAATATCCACTTAACCAGATGATCCATCAAGAAAAGGCCTGCAATTTGAAGAGTACCAATAGATGGGCCATCAAACATAATATCCAAAAAGAAAAGTGAGTTTCCTCCCATCAAAACACCAACTCCATCAAATGATAGTACCATCTCTAAGCATACGGGTATAAGCACAGATATCATGAAGGGAAGAAAACTCCGTGAAAATGATCCATAGGTGCCATGCTGCAAACCTCACTGATACATAGGCCTCCATGCAACAATGCATGGCTCAATGGACACAATACTCATAGCGCAACCTACATGGGCAGGGTCTTCAAGTGGATCAAAATACCTCATGCTATGTGAGGAGGTAACAGGTGGAATGTGTTAGCTACCCATGTATTTCTAATGATTTTAACCGCATCTGTTGGGGCCTATGCCGAGGTATTAGTTCCTTGTTGTAATTACCAGATTTACGCGCAGCAATGAAGACAGAAAATAAGAGAAAGAAAGATTGCTTCCTATTTTCATTAATTGCAAACTCTCTTTTACATTAAATGTATGAGAGAGAGAGCAAGAAAGGTTATGTATCTTCATATCTTCTATCTTTCATGTTGTACCTTCATATCTTTTATCTTTCAGTGTGCTTTGCAGTCCCTCGGTATGTTTCTGATTAATTGCAGTCTCTAGGCATTCACCCACTTCCTTGGCTTATTCTCAACATATCTCTGATACCATATTAGATTATACGTAGAAATAGAGACTGGAAACATGTGAAAAAGATTGCTTCACATCTTCATTAGTTGCAAAGTCTCTTTCACATTGAATGTACAAATGAGAGCGCAAGAGAAGGTTATGTAACTTCTTTCTCATAACGTACTTTTTCACGTTTTACTAAACTACTTATTCATAACTTAGTACCCTAACATTACGTTAATATAATATTAGTTCTTAAAGCCTAGAAATAAATGCTAAATGACCATTATATCAGTTAATTACATTAACATCAATTTCATTACCCTCATTTGCTAAAATTTGGGATAATGTTCCCTCTTAAATGATAAAAATCTAACTAGGCTGAGGGAAGAGCCATGCTCTGTATGCATATTCCTACATTTCTTACCCTATGTATGGGTTTTGAGTCACTAAAATTAGTCATATTTCCCCATAGTTATAGAGTAAATGGGTGGAGTCACATGTGAGCCATCTTCTGGTATAAGGGGATAGTTATGACTTGGTGCTAATCATTTGAGGAGGAACTTCGTGGGAGGTTTTAGGTTAACTTTACCTACGGCTGGATTATCCTTATCCTTTGCACTGACAATACTGGGTTTGATCATCATCTATCTGGAATGCTTGATTAGGTTTGCATTCATGCTAACCCTCTATTACCAGGTTTTTGTCTTAATGTGTTTTAGGCGTGAGAAGGTGGTCCATAATGTAGAGCTTCTCATTTTTGAAGTTCATGTGCAGTGTGGATTCTGCCCATACAGTATCCCCAAAAACCATGTTGAGTTGTATGCAAATAATGTACTCCTTTTCCTATTGTTCGTGTTATTCCTTTTCTCCAGCAAAGTGTGGATCTAGACATTTTCATTAATGATGCTTTCTTAAGATCTGTAAACTCAAAGAATGGTATTTTGGTATCATTTTAAATTTTAATGTATCTCCTTTAAATGGCTTGCCGGACAAACATTACCTTCTATTGGTACTTTGCTTAATCTATTTTTGAAGCATGGCCTTGGTCATTAATACTTCTCTAAAAATAGCTACCCTTGCTTGTACTGTTACTTACCTCTTTCATGCTTACAATTAACCAACTTTTCATTTTTGTTCACATCCCTTCATTAAATAGTACTCTTTCACGGAAGTGAAATAGACACGAGCATATACGACAGTTTTAAAGCAGAGGAAATGGGATGGTTTTCTATTAGGCAAAGCACTAGCAAGGAACCTATCACTAAATGTACTATCCTGAAGGTTGATAATACTAGTTTTTCCCATTTCCAAACACAAGCTTCCACATTTTGACAACTAATGCAAATTTTCTTCTAGATCTTTGTACGAGGTTCATTGCATGGTCCAAAGTTATCAGAACTAAGATTGCACCAATTCCGACATTCTTTGTATCTTTGAATATCTTGTTTGTGATTTAGATATGGAATATGCTTATTTTTTATGAGTAAAACTTCAATCATTACAAATTGACATGGATTTCCAGGGAAGAGCACTCTATGCAGCAGAGGCAGATCGAGTCCGAAACTGGGCAGAAAATCGTGCAAGGTTTTCATTCGGTGATGCCATGGATTTTTACTCAGATGGTGCCTGGGTTTCTGTTTTCTCTTTCTCAGCCATGTTTTCTTTCATCATTCTCTCAAGCTCTGGGAATGGTATGTCAGGAAGCTAGTCTCAAATGGAAAAATAGCATTGTAAGTTCATTACTAATGGAACGAGGAGTTTCTGGAAAGAATTAACCTTTGCCACTCTTTCAGAAGTATTGTTCGCCCATTGGAAAATGGTTTCTAACAATTATTTATGTGGAAGTTCATCTGACATCATTGAACCACTATCCATTAACGTTCTGTCTCATCTCAAAAAGCTGCCAGGTGTTCCACTTTTCTCTCTGTTAGCAACACAAGCTGTTGCATTATGATGACTTTGTATTCATTTGCTCCATGGGCATTATTTGTGCATTGGGGTATCATGTACAGCAGCATAATCACATTGTACTTGCAACTATGTAGGGCTATACTAATAAAGTTATGTAACTTTTGAATGGATACAGTCACTATTATTTCATTGACATATTACTGTGTTCTCTTTTTCCAATTCAACGTAATAATTTGGGTAAAGATGTTGCTCTTGTGCATATTATTTCAGCAACTAGCTTTAGGTTCTTACACTTCGGAAGGCAAGCGTCCTTTCAGTGCACAATGAGCACCAATCTATGCACTGCCCATGGAAAGATGCGAAAGTAACTTGTATATGTTATGGATATGTTGTAGATATATGGAGGCTGATTCTCCACTATGTTAAATGCAGTTGACTCGTGAGTCACTTTGGCAGATTTACCAAGTCCTCATTGCCATTAAAAAAGTGCGCGACAGCCCCAAAAAAATTGCAAACATGAACCAAAATAACTTCCGGAGTCTCATTATCATAATCGTGTGCTCAACTTTACTATATGAACTACTGTGTACAATCATTACGATGATATGCTCGCTTAAACAGTTAGTTCTAGCATGCCTCCAAAAACATAAATTAGCCAACTGTTTTCTAGCAATTTTTTATTGGATAGCAAACTATTAGGTAATAGGTATAAATTTAGCGGTTATTAGTAGGGTAACACCAAATAGCATTTCTTAGAGTCCGAATTTTCAGATAATTAATCAAACCTGTGATTTTTTTTAGAACAAAGATTGGGCTTGTATAATCATAGGCAGTTATAACTGTTAGAATTGTCAATGCGGAAAACACAATTCTCAATGATAATTAACAATCACACACATAAGAAATAAACATAGGGATTTCACGTGGTTCACCCAAACGTTGGGCTATGTCCACCAAGCATAGGCATCGATTGTCTTGTTATTTAGATCATGGAGATTACATCAGCTCACTCACACTTAGTCTCACATAGTCGTCTCTGCCTCTACGGGCTTACATGTATTTATATACATTTACAAGAAACTGAATAATAAATGCATTCCCTATCCATATTTTAACTTGGTCTATTTGTTGTAACCAATGCAAAATAATAGGATCCAAATCTGTTCTTGGTAATTTGTTGTTACCAAATCCTAACAATCTCCACCTTGACAACAATTAACCTGATACCTTGCTCTTTCCTTTTGTTCATCACCTTTTATGCAAGCCAAGAGAAGCCAAGCACCATTGCGGCTTCTCTAATAAAACTGGTTTCATGATCTCGCCTGTGTGACTTGCACGAGTTTGGATTTCCTGAGGGGTCACTCCACCTCCAACATGTATTCCACAACTGTGTTGTGAGACATATTTAGTGATAGGTTTCCTCCTATTCAAAACACTTGTAAAATATACATTACAGTTATCAGAGACCATCTTAGTGTAACCATTATAGGTGACATTTGTGCTTCTCAAACGCTGAAGCACCCATTTCACTGCAGCGCCTGAATCTGTCACGTATCTGACAACATTATTAGCATGTGAAACATCTAGTCTTAACCATTTCATCGCATACAATAGACCTCCTACTGAACTTACACGAGACCTAACCTTTTCTTCTTTATAGACAGTTTCTATTATTGAAGAAAACTTATAATGGAAAGCAACAAGGATAAAGACTGGTTTTACAATGTTCACATTGAACTCCAACCACAACTTACCATTACCATCTGTGTACTTCCATGCCCATAATTTGTTTTATTGCTCCTTGATTCCTCATATGAATTGTCCTGTCCACCCGAGTCATTTTCTTACTGATTTTATCCATGCTTCAGCTTGCATCGAGCATATCATCAGCAAATAACATCAATACTGTGAATGTACTATAAACTGTATAGTCATTCCTACCCTATGAAAAATTCCGACTCACTATGAAGGATTCAAACCTCTTGTATATTTGCCTGGGTACCATCAGGCCATACAATGAATTATCTAGCATACAAACAAATTTATCGTTGCGATCTTGAATCAATCATTTTGGTTGTTCCATACATACAATATCTTTGTCAGTGATGACCTTGTGAGAAGTAGGATCCCACACACAACATCCCTTTATACCACCATCATAACTTGCAGAGATATAAAACAGGTAGGAATTCAGAAACAAAGATTTTAAGTCGGGAAATTATTTACCGCTTACCAGTACCTGCAATTCTTTCTTACTCTTATGACCTTGATGCTTCTGCCATAAACAAGAAGATACATCTATCACTTCAGATGCCACTTCAATACTCCCTTCCAGCTTATAAAGGTTATCAACCTTTGTTGCCTTCATCACTACTAAATTCTCTTTCGACAATGTGAGAGCTCCACCTTGACTTATATATTTATATCCACAAGAATCCAACACTCCTAATGAAATCAAATTTTATTTAAGCTCAGGTGCATATCTAACATCCGTTAATTCCCTAACAATACCATCGAACATCCTGATTCTAAAACTGCCAACCCCAACAGTTTTACAGGGAATACCATTTCCCATAAACACTACACCCTCATCAACAGATTGGTAAGAAATGAACCAATTTCTATGTGAGCACATGTGGTGGGAGGCACCTGAATCTAACTGCCATTCTTCTTGATATTGTAAATTACTAGAAATGGATAAAACGTGATTAGTCATACCTGAATTTGTTACAGCCAAATTTGCTTCCTTCGTAGAGTTTTCCTCAGATTCCTTTATTTTCCAGCGATATTTCTTGAGATGTCCTGTTTTGCCACAATACCAACATTTTGCTTTACCCTTTTTGTGTCTTGACTTAGATCGGAAAGAACTTCTCTCATTTTTCTCTATGGTTCGACCTCTAATCAACATCGCCTCTGAAGTTGAGGTTTCTTTACTAGATTTTCTCCTCATCTCCTCAGCCAACAAAGCTCCCACAATAGTCATAATCTAAAACTTCTGTTGAGCTAAAGTTGATAGAGGTGACTAGATTATCCCTAGACTCAGGCAACGAACACAATAGTGTAATAGCCTTATCCTTATCTTTGAATTTAACTTCCATACTAGTCAATTGAACTATAAGGGTATTGAAGGTATTTAAATGGTCAACAACTTTTGTACCTTCCTTCATCCGCAAACTATACAACCGTCTTCAAGTAGATTCTGTTGGTCAAGGACTTTGTCATATATAGACTTTCCAACTTGCTCCATAAGCCTGAGGTTGTATCCTCTCCTACGATATTAAACATAACCTCATCTGCCAGACATAAACGAATGGTACTAAGAGCTTTCGCATCTAGATCTTCCCATTCCCATTCCGTCATGGTTGCTGGTTTCTTTGACTTGTCTGCCAATGCTTTTTGCAACCCTTGTTGCACCAGTAAATCACGTATCTTAAGCTTCCAAAGTTCAAAGTTGTTTTTATCGCTGAATTTTTCAACTTCAAACTTCGAACTCTGCATCTTAGCCATTGGCACAAAAAATCTCCTAATGCCCAAATCACTGCTTATAATAACCAAGGCTTTAAAAAATAATGTGGAGGAATAACTTCACAATATTTAATTAAAAACCTTTTACCAAAAAAAAAAAATCACTTTTTAATTAAAAAACACCTTTGAATAAAAAATTTCCTTTTACTTTAACTCCTCCACCCTTTTACCTTTTACTTTAATCCTTTTACTCCATGAAACTTTTTTACTTTATTCACCTTCACCCACGTGACTTGTTCATGTATTATGCATATAATATAAAAAACCTTTTAATCTTTTCAAAAGTCAAAACATCATATGCAAATTTTGAAAGGAGATCGTGACTTTTATACTAAAGTGAGTTTCCGCACCTCACGCTACTACTGGAGTGCGGAGAGTCTGCACCTTACGATACACTTGGAGTGCGAAATTTTTTAAATATTTACGCACTGTAATACATAGTTGGAGTGTGGAAATTCCAGGTTTGAAAACGTACGTAAAGTTTGAGTAGTATGTCGTTGCACCCTTCCAGAGTAGGGACCTGCGGCGATGTAGAAATCTATGCACCTCACTTCTGCGGCTCCTCCGATAATTTGAAGCTCCTCCAACCAACTCTAACCAGCTCTAATACCCCTTGTTAGAATTGTCAATGTAGAAAACACAATTCTCAATGATAATTAACAATCACACACATAATAAATAGACACATGGATTTCAAGTGGTTCACCTAAACGTTGAGCTACGTCCACCAAGCATAGGCATCGGTTGTCTTATTATTTAAATCATGGAGATTACATCAACTCACTCACACTCAGTCTCTCATAGTCGTCTTTGCCTCTACGGGCTTACATGTATTTATATACATTTACAAGAAACTGAATAATAAATGCAATCCCTTTCCATATTCTAACTTGGTCTATTTGTTGTAACCAATGCAGAATAATAGAATCAAAATCTGTTCTTGGTAATTTGTTGTCACCAAATCCCAACAATAACTACATTTACAATGTTATTGAGAAGTCACAACAATCTGGACTCGATGCAAACATATTCACCATTCCTGTGGCAAAGGTTTGAGCTTCTCATGCTCTCATCTGCATCTTTCAACTATGCAACCGACACGTACCGTCTTCAAAGACATTCAGAACCAAGACAACAACTTTCCAAGGCTTGGCGTCGACTAATACCAACATATCTACAAGTCAAGTCTTGTCATCCATAATCCAAGGGAATACATAACCCAAAGCACTTCTTAGTCTCATTTTCAGTGTCAAAATGTATGGTGTAGGATTGAAAGTAGACATATGCAATGAACCCAAATTGAAGACGCTGACAACTATTGTTGAAGCCAAAAGCAAGGCCAAGTTGACTTAGAAGAATCTTTTAAGTCAATCTAAGTGTCCTTCATTGCATTACAGAACATAACCAGTTGCATTTCTCCAAATCAAATGATAACAAGATTTGTAGTCATGAAACATTGAAGAAGGAAGATGAAGGTTGCAAATGTGGGCCCTAGGTCATAGATGTGAAATACAAAAAAATGATCTCAGTACAAAATTGTGAATGGAAAAGACGTAAAAGTCTTCCACTCGGAGCATCAACCATTGGTGAATAAGAACTTTAATCGCAGAAGTTAGAGTTGAGAGCACTATCCTTGCAAACAGAGGTGGCGATAAACAACTTATTATATTATTGGGTTTTTCTATAGTGCTTTTTTAATCTAATTAGTTTGTAATGATTTGCAAAAGGAAAAAAAAAATCCCTATGAACATATGTGAAGGAAATGAGTGTCGCGCATAAATGAGGTGTCTTGCATTAAATAAGGTGTGAGAATAGGTTATAAATTATAAGGTGTAGGAAAAATGTCATAATGGAGTATGTTATGTACACTTGGCATGGAGGAACCTCACCAAAATAGGCAAATTGGTGAACACAAAGCTTCATGGGTTGTATAAATAATGGTATGATATTCAGTATGTGTTGACGGGCGTAAGTGATACGTCGTTAGCTAGAAGGTCAAATCCGGACCGGGGTTGTCTAAATAACCAAGCCGTTTGGAGTGAGATGACCTGACGGGTTTAACGACTTCGTTGGCCGACTAAAATCCTAAAATGATAAAAAGAAAAAAAAACTAATCTAAAAGAAACTACGATACAATGTACATGAATTTAAATTATTTACAAGTTTAAAACATAAACATGAGCATGTGATTATGAACAGGGTATTCACAATTTGCAAGTTTTGGTGGATGTTTTGCGAAATCAATGTTTTTTGCAATTGTTTATGAAGCAGATAAAGAAAGCACATACATTTTATATTTTTTGTTTAATAATTTAAAATCTAAGAACTCACACATACTGATAAGACATAATTTGAAATAAGAACACGATAACAATCAAAGCCAATTTAAACTGTTCCTATTTCATTAATAAATAAACTAATAACATAAATAAAATACGAGTAAAACTAACCTGAGATTAATCAACTACTGAGTTTGTCTCTGCGCAATTCAAACTCCTTGCTATCTTGCCTGTGAGAAAAACCTGTAACAAGCTTGTGCTAACATTCCTATAAGAACAGAGTAATAAACATATAGATCCCGTGATCTTGTAATGACAAACACTTATAGTAAGAGAAATTTAATATAAAGTATTCATGTAATACATCACTTAACATCAAGCATAAATCAATGATATTTAAATGAAATAATGACCACAGATGTAATATATGAACAACAAATTACAGACATAATTTAAAACGCTGAATAAAATGAAATATCATATGTTAATAAGACTAAAGCTGTATAACATATTAACATTCCATAATATAAAAGACAAAACGTAATGGGAAAGCTTCACTTTGGTCTAAAGCCAAAGAGTGAAAAACTGGGCCATATAGTCTTGAAAGTTACATGTCCATAATGCGTCCAAATCAAAGATGTTTTCACTAACAAGAGTGAACAGTATTTAAACTAATTCAGGATTTAAATGCTCATATTACACATGATAGAGTTGAATCCCCCAAAATCAAGTAATATTACAAAAATAGTGAACTGGAAACCACTCATAAAAGAGTTGGTTTGTTCAAAATTAAACCAAAGTTTTTTAAAACATAAAAAGGGAGAAACTACTGAATATTTGAGCGTATAATTGAAAGTATTTGCTCCAAGCAATCAACAACACAATCTTCCATTTCACAAGAATAGAAAAACCAATTTGATATATTAGAAAAACAATTACTAATTACTAATTATTATTCAAAAAAGATTGGCTACAGAATCATAGATTCTGTAGCTAGTCTTATTTTTGGCAAATGAAATCAAAATTCAAATCTACCTATTTCGACTTTGATAACAGAATTGAATGAACTCGAAACAAAATCATTTTACCATTAAAAATCAACCAAAGAGAGATCTGATAGTTAAGAGTTTATAATTGCTTTGAAACTGGTCATGTTCTTAATGATTATATTTCCAGCCCTCTTGATTCGTTTATTCTCTCTCTCTCTCTCTGTATGTGCCTTGAGATCAAGGTTCTCTTATTTCAACAGAGCATTCTGAGCAGTCAAGGTTTTAATTCGGGCCTGTAAGAGCCGAACATCTGTATAGTAATGCTCTATCCAGTCGAGGCAGCTATCACAATGTACCGGGGAGATGGTAGATTGACGTGGGACACAGTCGACAAAGGGTGCTTCAATCTTACCTGTAGTTTGTTCCAGATCATACCCGATACCCGAAAATCCTTCTTTACTCTTAAGACACGGGGGTAAATTGGTCACAAAATCATATCGTTCAACATGGGTGATAACCTCCCTCCTGGAACACTGATTTTCTGGGTCCTCACGCACCAATAAATCCTCTATCTCACGATCTGAACATCGATCATCGATCTCGATCGGTTCGATCGAGATCAGATGATTACCCTTTCGGTTTCTTAGTTTTCTAGAGATCAGAGGACCAACATTCTTATTCTTGAAACTTAAATCTGTGCTATGTTGTTTGTTTCCTTTACAGAGATTATTGGCAACAGTTTTAACATTAACGTTTAAACTAGAATCGTCCACAGGCATATGAGGATATTTTTTCTTTAATTCGATAATCACTTGTTCCGGAGATCTTCCAGGTGAAAACCTACATGGTAATCCTTTATCTAGAGGGGTTTCATCAATATATTCTAGTCCATCAATTGAATTAACAAACTGGCTTTCAACCACTGACTTGTTTGAGTTAGGGTTTGCAATTAAAAGAGGGTTGGATGTAGTGTCGACCTAGGTGAATCCATTCATTCTCAGAAAGGTTTCCCAATTGTCACCTATCTTCGACAGGTGATAAACCAACAAGAGTTTAACAAGTCTGTGGTGAAACAAACTCGAATTGATACCCTGTCATTTGTAATGCTTGGACATTTTGCAAAGACTCATCAATAGGTAAAATGGCATATCCAATTCAAACCCTATGAAATTCATAAGCAAACGGAGATGGTACAGAAAAACTAGCCCGTATCGACCTTCACACATAACAAAATGCTTCAAAATTAAAAGTAGACTATGCCATCTAGGTTTTAACAAAGCGATAGGAATATCTTTTATACAACAAGTGGTTTTACGGGAGGTCATAAATAAACTCCACATGACCTCTTCTATTTTGGCGTTCTTAAACCACCTCTCTCCTTTTGATTGGAGCCCTGTTGCTTTGCTCACGAAATCCTATGCCAATTCCAATTGTATGTCTCCAATCTTGGTTCTGAAGCCGTCAAAGGTTTGTGAAAAAGCTTTGGCAACCTGGAGATTATATCCCTCGAACTTCTTGAGGAATACATCCCACCCATGAGCCTTTAGATCATCAATATCGTCGTCATGGGATAGTAAAGTTTGGCATCCATTCGGCTCAATATGGACTACGGGTGCCATTACCACTGTGACAAGGATGCAACAGAAATCACTCGGGAGAGTTTTAGGTTCCCAACGAACGAGCAACATAAATAGGTTTGAGCGGAAAGTGAAGGAATGAAAATAGCAGAGTTTGGGGACTATCATAACTCAGATATGAGAGTTAGGGAGAACTAAAACCAGAAGGTTCATAGAATTCCAAACCATCTCTCGCGATGAGTGCCAAAACCTACAGAGTACAAAACCCTATGCGCATAATGAATAGCTTCATTAATGTTTTGGGGCAAAAAGGTAAGGCGAAAATGCAAGTACAACATGGCTGTACTCATACGCATGAATGCTGATATGAAACTTAAACTCATGAGAAGAATATCCACAGTGAACCAAGGTTCTTCATGCATCAAAACATTTCAACAATGAACTATCGAACCAATGAATTCATAACAACCATAATAAAACAAAAAATCGATAATGGCCTTGTTATCCCCGATATCTAGGGATAACTAGGAGATCATGTCTCGAGGCCCACATGGTCCTAGACATGGAGTACCGAGAGCAGGAGCGACTTGAGCATGGCCCTGGAGGGCCCATCTTTCTTCTTCTCAGCCAGCTTTG
>ML785622.1:385280-423758 GCA_009831015.1 Picea engelmannii | reverse complement strand
ATCTCTTATGCTTTGTTGAAGAAGTGATATAAACCATTTGTCTTTGTTTAGCCATCATTGACTTCGTCAATAATAACACTTAATCATCTGCTCATATATATGATAAAGATAGTCATTAATATCTTGAAGTACTAACCACTGCAACACATATTCTAGTTATTTGTCTTGTCTCGCAAACAGGTGCATCATCAGTGGATCTTTCTCCTTGACTATCTCATCATTGGTAGTAATCTGTGAAGGGACACTCTTATCCTTGCCATTACCCCTTTTCCCTTTTAACCCAGATTACATAGGGACGTCTCCCTTGGACTAGCCCTCCTAAATAGAAAGAGCCCCCCATCGAGGTGACAGTGGGTGGGGAAGCTCCTGTTACGCCGGTTTTAAGCCTTGACTCAAGTTGCCTAAACCCTTCCTACAAACCGTGCGATAACAGGCCTAATCAACCATTTCACAAGATTTGAACTTTAATCACATATGGGTGGATTTTAAAACGATATTTCTAAGGTAAAAGATTATGAAAACAATCCAAGTTTTTATGTTTAAATTCATTCTTACAGTCATGAATTAAAACTAAAACAAATGAAAATGCAAAACGAAAAACTCAATAAGGTAAACTTAACCCAATCATTGCCTTCGCATATTCACAAATAGAAGGTGATGGCAACTACAGAAAGGTATAGTCTCTTTTGATCGTGGTAAGTATCGAAAATCATGTGTGGCTGCCAACAATGACGACGTACTGGGTGAAGCAGTTATCTCTGCATCACCAAAAAATTCATGCCAGGGTGAATCAGATGAAATGAATTTTAGAAATAGTTAATAGCTGGTCAAGCATACTGATTATGACTCGGAAAATAACACAGTTTAGTATCAAATGTATTTCTGTCTAAAACAAATGTCATCCAGTATCTAACTTAGATTATAAGTGTAGCGATTGTTTATGTAGTTGACTTCAATACTGTTGACAGAGCCACTGCTGCCAGCAGGCGTCCATAGCCTTGACAAAGATGTCATTTGACCCACTCTAGTACCTCTATCCTATCCAAGAGTCATTCAACCATGATACGGTACATCTTTGCATTTTGATCAAATTGAAAATAGACTTGCGGATCTTCTTAAACCCGACATTGCTTCGCTGCTAGTAGGTCTGTTCAGTACCCCGATGAAGTTGCCTTGGTATCATCCATGCATTTACCCGCTGCCAGTAGACCCATTCAGTGTCCCAGTGGGTTTACATACACTTCCCACACATTACCGTGCTTTCAACCCTCAAGAATTTGTTTATAGTTTGCAGAACTTAATGATATTCAAGAGGGCGGGGCGATACTGAAAATTTTGTAGTTTGGAATGAAAAAATTTGATCTTTCACCAATTATTCTTCTGTTTTGATGACCTTCATCATGACTTGGACACTTAGATTTCAGTTAGGAAATCATCTTGAGGACATGAAGGTACAATTGAGTTGTTTTTCTCAAAACAGGGACATCGTTAGAAGTTTATTAATGACAATCACGTCTACTTGTAATTTCAATGAGAAACCAGAAACACTGATTTGAACAGAAACTCATTTCTGTTGATCTGAGTTTTAGCACTTACTGCTCAGGTGCTTGGGAAGTTATCAACTGTTGCTAATGAACAAAAATTCTGATTCCCTTCCACAAATGAGATGGTGACTTAAACATAACTATTCAGAAAACAAATCAAAACCAAGCAAAATGAAAAGAACCAAAATAAAAAACAGAAAAGGAAGTGAAAAAAATATTTACAAAAGAGTGAAACATAAAACATCAGGGGAAATACCTCTTGAGAGCCTGGCCATTCACTGGGAAAGTGTCTGGTTGTCCCTCCAAATTATGCAGACGGAAAGAGTTCGGGCTCAATTTTTCAGAAATTACAAATGGTCCCAGCCACAGGTTTTGGAACTTGGTATATTCCCCCTTCCCCTTGTGAGATTTATCCCACTTGAGAACCAGATCTCCTACATCGAAATTCCTATCCGAAGAAGAATTTGAATCAAACCAACTTTTTACAATTTGTTGATGTTGATCTAGTTTCTGATTTTCTTGGTTGCTTAACTCCTCCAGTTTTAACAAGGCATTAATTCGATTTTCTAGGGGATGGCACTCCTCTTCTTGAACTTTATGCGACAATTGTAGAGAAGTAAAACATGTGGGGGAAGAATGGTTTATCTTCCATAAATGAGGAAGAAAGGGGAATTACCAACATAAGCTTTTGGTGTTACCCTATCAACCCAGAGTGCATTATACAGTGCATTGTGCCAATATTTGTGATTTTATGAAACTGTCCTTTTAATAATCTTGATCAATTTTTTGTTTTTTGATTATGCTAAGCCATTTCCTTGAGGGTAGTAACTCCCAGAATACTTCAGTTTAATCCCTTTTTCCAGATAAAAAATGTTCATATCAAGGGATGAAAAGTAAGAGGCGTTATCAAAACCCAGATATTCGGGAATGCTGAAACCAGTGATGATATGAGAGTTTAGGAAGGATACTACTTGATTTGTGTTCACCAATTTTAAAGGTACAACTTCAGACCATCTAGTAAAATAATCCGTTGTTGTGAGGATATACTTGTGTTGCTGGGAAGAAGAGGGATTAATTGGTCCTATGATGTCAATACCTCATTGCTGAAAAGGGGAATCTACAATAATAAGTTGCAAAGGGAATGCTGTCTTTTTAACCCGTCCCACAGCCTTTTGGCAGATTATGCATTTAGGACACAACGCATGGGCATATTTAAACAATTATAGGCCAATAGTATCATGCTCTTAACACTTTGTGAGCGGTGGTACCTCCACCGAAATGACCATTGGTTTCACCTGCATGAAGTTTAGATAACACTTTTTTCTGACTCTTCCTTTTCTACACAACGCATAAGAACACCATCAAAGTTTTTTTGAAATAATACATCATTTATTAACTGGAAAGATGCAGATTTAAGCCTAAGTGCTCTTCGGTTTTTAGGATCGAGATTGCGGGGAAAAGATCCATGTGTCAAATAAAATTTAATGTTCTCATACCAAGAATTAGTAGTAACTTGTGCATCTTCCTCAATTTCTGTTGAAAATGATGCATCTGGGGTTTCATGGGAATAACATGTTGTATGATGTTGGGGTCGAATGTTTTCAAGTCATTGTATGTCTAGGAAAAAATGTCTTTAAATTCTTTAAATAAATTTATAAAAGCAGATCGTTCTTGCTCGGAACATCCTGTTCCCAGATTAATATTTTGAGGATTATCCTTTGTTCCTAAATTAACCGTCTCATAAATCAAAGAAGAACTGCTCGTTTTACAATTAACTGTCCCTCTAAATTTATCATGCAAGTCATAAAATTTCTCTAGTCTTACAACAGATCTGCGGATAGAGTTTACCAGGTCGGGTGTCAATTCAGGGGATCTAGGATCTGATATTACCGTGAAGTTTCAGAGGTTCTCATCGTGAGTGCCTTCATCAATGACCGCACCTTGGAAAGTATCTTCCATATGCAGGAAGTTGATAATATGTTGGTCATCGTCGAATACTCTCCAATTTGTAATGTTATCCGAGATCGACAGTCTGAACAACAATTCAATTGAAAACGCATTAGGGGAAATACCTTCAACAGGCAATAGTTTAGAAGCAACATTGGCCAATAAATCAGCTTTTGAATTACTCAACCTAGGAATGAAATTTATGTTGAATGCTGAAAATTTATGCATTAAACTCCATACCTCTGTTTGGTAGCTTTTAATATGTGGTGATAAGAAATGTATGGAGTTTCTTCCCTGCCTAACCACGATTTTCAAATTACCAAATACTATCAAATTCTACACGTCCATATCCAAAGCTTTCTTGAGTCCTTGTAGAAGTGCTTCGTATTCGGACATATTATTGGTACATTCAAACTCTAACCGATAAGCAATGCAAGTCTTATTCCCTGTGGGATCGATGAGTACACAACCAACACCTACTCCTTCTTTGGATTTGGATCCGTCAAAGTATAAGGACCATATCTAAGCATCATCGGAAGTACTCAACATACTTGGCATAGCTGATGTCTGATTATAGGTTACAACTTCAGATTGCTGCGCAGGATCAGTGATGGGAGAGACTTCGGTCATGAAATTACCAAAGAAGGTATTCATTCCCTGCATTTCAAATGAATTAGCAGATGTAATGAAAGGTTCATTTGTGTCATTCAGATCAGTTACGGTATGATTAGGATATTGTTCTTTGTTTATCCTGATTTTGTTGGGCTGTCCATTTTCAGGCAGCCACAAGTAAGACCAATCTGTGACAAAGTAACCGTGCAACTACTCTGACCAATCCCTGCTTAAAAACAAACCATAAACTTCAGGGATATCCACAACGATAATATCAATTATCCGATGAACCTTAGGATTGGATGATAATCTAATCAACACATTCTTAAGCTCACCAATAACTTTAATATTAGTTCGATCTAGCTGAATGATTTTAAGATCAAAAGGTTTAACTTCTGCATTAATTTTTTGGCAAACAGATAGAGGCATCACATTTGATGATGCACTGGAATCGATCATGCAATTATGTACATTCCTATTAAAAATTTCAAAGGTTAACAAAGAAGGTGGGACATTTTTTCGAGCATTAACAACAGAATTCTGCTGATTTTTAGCTGTTGTCCCTAAAACAGTTTTATCTACATTTGTTACAGTTTTTTCTGCTAAGTCCCTTTTATCTGGAAGTTGAGATGTCGTTTTAGCTAGGACATTTTTAGCTGCATTTGAATCAATTTCTGCTGATTTTTTGCTGCTAGGATTGTTCTTTTTGTTGTTTTCAACGATACTTTGAAGTATTTTCTGCAAAATAAGGGGAAATTTTAGCAGCTCAAAAACATAAATATTAGCCCTCAATTTTTTCAGATCTTCAATTAAATCGTATTCTAAAACTGGGGATGCCAAGCCTTGTTTAATTTCTGTCCGTTTTGACTGTTTCAAAAACATATTTTTATTCACCTCAGAAGGGGGTTTACTTTGCATTTTGCTTCTTGTGTTGTAGGGGTGGACAATTTCGAAGTTTGCTTGGAAAATACTATCCGACAAGTGACCAAAAACAGGAGGAGATGAATCCTCCTTTTCTGGTACCTCCTCTTCAACTGTATCATCAGGATTTTTTGGAGGAACAAAAGCAGAATTATCATGTGCTTCTAAGATGGTTTGCAAAGCAAATTGTGAACTTTCGAAATTCAGACCTTTTGTGGTCGGGTTTGGCCGATTAGGAGGAAAATGTTTTCTTAAAGGAGGTTTAAAGCTTCATTTGCTTGTGAATGTATCCTCGACTGATCTCTTCAAGTCAACGTACTGATTGGACAATTTTTGGAAAGCTTTATGCAAGCTTTCTAAGTCTAAATTTTCTTGTTGATTCTTAAGTTGAGGTGGCCTAGTGAGAATTTCTATTTTCTTCTTAGAAGATGAGGTTGTTTCAACTTCACTACTAAGATTATCTTTTAATCTTAATATATCCTTTTCAATTTGGATCGCCTCAAAGGCTTCTAACAACGTGTTCTTTTTAGACCTTTTGACCAATATGGCTATGTTATTGTGCAAGGCTTTAGCATAATATGAAACAATTAGACTTTTTGCAAACATCGAATATGTAGGGATTTTGTTCTTTAACATAAAAAATCTTTCGTTAAAGTCTTTCACTTTTTCCTTAGGATTCATTTTTAAGTTGGAGAGTTCCATAACCAGGACTTCTGGAGATTTATCGTCTCCGAATTTTTCCAAGAAACAAGTTTCAAACTTATCCCAAGAGACGATGTTTTGGGGTTGTTGAGCAAAGTACCATGTGGAGGCATTTCCCTCAAATGTATAAGGAAATAATTTGCAAACTACATCCTTGTGTTCAACACTTCGAAGTCTAATGGCCAACATAAATTTTTTGATGTGATCCTCAATGGATTGCTTTGAATCTGGGTCAAATTTGGGTAGCCATTTCTCCGGATGTTTCGGTAATGGGTGTTGGGGTCCGGGTACAACCACAACATCCTGATCAAGCCAAGGTCTGGCATGATTGTTTTGGTTTTTCATGGGAGTTGGTGGTGTCGAAGGCTTAGATGGTTCTGATGAAGAACTGCCTTCGTCTGAATATTGTCCTCCTGAAGAGGATGGAGAATAATCTGGTGGAGATGGTGGAATACTGGGTCCTCCTACTCCAGGAGTGAGTGTTTCAGTGGGATTGGTGGTATTTCCACCTAAAGGGTTTTGGAGCAGACCGATGCCTTGAAGTTGTTCTCGGATATCCATGAAATCAAGGGGTTGATTAAGTGGCCTACCAGGTTGTCTGATATGGGCTAAGGCACTATGCGTTCTTATGAGTGACTGACGAACAATTTCTTAGACGTCGGCCCCTTGAGGAATTAGTGTGACCAGTTCAACAGGAATATCAAGGTTATTGATTGAAGTAGTTGTTGTTTCAAGTGTAACGTTATTGTCTGAGCGACTATGCGTTACGATAGGAGAACGAGTGTGTGGGGGAGGAGTCTTGCGACCTCCACATGCCATCATTTAAATTCAGGCCCTCCTTCTAGCGCCATTTGTTGACAGACGTAAGTGACATGCTGTCAACTGGAAGGTCAAATCTGGACCAGGGTTGTCTAAATAACCCAAGTCATTTGTAGTGAGATGACCTGATGGGTTTAACGGCTCCGTTGGCCGAGTAAAATCCTAAAATGATAAAAAGAAAGAAAACTAATCTAAAATAAACTACGATAGAATGTACATGAATTTAAATTATTTATGAACATGAGCATGTGATTATGAACAGGGTATTTACAATTTGCAAGTTTTGGTGGATGTCTTGCGAAATCAATGTTTTTTGCATTTGTTTATGAAGTCGATAAAGAAAGCACATACATTTTATATTTTCTGTTTAATAATTTAAAATCTAAGAATTCACACATAGTAATAAGACATAATTTGAAACAAGAACATGATAATTGTCAAAGCCAATTTAAACGGTTCCTATTTCATTAATAAATAAATTAATAGCATAAATAAAATACGAGTAAAACTAACATGAGATTAATCAACTATTGAGTTTATGTCTCTGCACAAATCAAACTCCTTGGTATCTTGCCTGTGAAAAAAACCTGTAACAGGTTTGTGCCAACATTCCCAGCGTAAACTCAAAGGTATTTTTCAGAGAAAAGATATAAGAACAGAGTAATAAACATATAGATCCTGTGATCTTGTAATGACGAACACTTATAGTAAGAGAAATTTAATATAAAGTATTCATGTAATACATCACTTAACATCAAGCATAAATCAATGATATTTAAATGAAATAATGACCACAGATGTAATATATGAACAACAAATTACAGAGATAATTTAAAGTGTTGAATCAAATGAAATATCATATGCTAATAAGACTAAAGTTGTATAACATATTAACATTCCATAATATAAAAGACAAAACGTAATGAGAAAGCTCCACGCTGGTCTAAAGCCAAAGAGTGAAAAACTAGTCCATATAGTCTTGAAAGTTACATGTCCATAATGCGTCCAAATCAAAGATGTTTTCACTAACAAGAGTGAACAGTATTTAAACTAATTCAGGATCCAAATGCTCATATTACACATGATAGAGTTGAATCCCCCAAAATCAAGTAATATTACAAAAATAGTGAACTGAAAACCACTCATAAAAGAGTTGGTTTGTTCAAAATTAAACCGAAGTTTTATAAAACATAAAAAGGGAGAAACTACTGAACATTTGAGCGTCTAATTGAAACTATTTTCTCCAAGCAATCAACAACACAATATTCCATTTCCTGAGAATAACAAAACCGATTTGATATATTAGAAAAACAATTACTAATTACTAATTATTATTCAAAAGAGACTGGCTACAGAATCATAGATTCTATAGCTAGTCTTATTTTTGGCAAATGAAATCAAAATTCAAATCTACCTATTTCGAATTTGATAACATAATCGAATGAAATTAAAACAAAATCATTTTACCATTAAAAATCAGGTAAAGAGGGATACGACAGTTCAGAGTTTATAATTTCTTTGAAACTGGTCGTGTTCTTAATGATTATATTTCAGGACCTCTTGATTCGTTTATTCTCCCTCTCTGTATGTGCCTTGAGATCAAGGTTCTCTTTTTTCAACAGAGCGTTCTGAGCAGTCAAGGTTTTAATTCGGGCCTGTAAAAGAAAAACATCTGTATAGTAATGCTCTATCCAGTCGAGGAAGCTATCACAGTGTACCGGGGAGATGGCAGATCGACGTGGGACAAAGTCGACAAGAGGTGCTTCAATATTACCTGCAGTTTGTTCCAGATCATGCTCGATACCCAAAAATCCTTCTTTACCCTTAAGACACAGGGGTAAATTGGTCACGAAATCATATTGTTCAACATGGGTAATAACCTCCCTCCTGGAACACTGATTTTTTGGGTCCTCATGCACCAAGAAATCCTCTATCTCATGATCTAAACATTGATCATCGATCTCTATCGGTTAGATTGAGATTAGATGATTACCCTTTCCATTTCTTAGTTTTCTAGAGATCAAACGACCAACATTCTTATTCCTGAAACTTAAATCCATGCTCTGTTGTTTGTTTCCTTTACGGAGATTCTTGGCAACAGTTTTAACATTAACATTTAATCTAGAATCGTTCACAGGCATATGATGATATTTTTCCTTTAATTCGACAATCACTTGTTTCAGAGATCTTCCAGGTGAAAACCTACTTGGTAATCCTTTATCTAGAGGGGTTTCATCAGTAAATTATGGTCCATCAATTGAATTAAAAAACTAGCTTTCAACCATTGGCCTGCCCGAGTTAGAGTTTGCAGTTAAAAGAGGGTTGGATATAGCGTCAGCCTAGGTGAATCCATTCTTTATTAGAAAGGTTTCCTAATTGTCACCTATCTTCGACAGGTGATAAACCAACAAGAGTTTAACAAGTTCGTGGTGAAACAAAATCGAATTGATACCCTATCGTTTGTAATGCTTGGACATTTTGTAAAGACTCATCAATGGGTAAAAGGGCATATCCAACTCAAACCCTATGAAATTCAGAAGAAAACGGATATGGTACAGAAAAACCAGCCCGTATCGACTTTCACACATAACAAATTGCTTCAGAACTAAAAGTAGACTATGCCATCTAGGTTTTAACAGAGAGATAGGAATACCTTTTATACAACAAGTGGTTTTACGGGAGGTCATAAATAAACTCCATGGGACCTCTTCTATTTTGGCGTTCTTAAACCACGTCTCGCATTTTGATTGGAGCCATGTCTCTTTGTTCACGAAATCCTCTGTCAATTCCAACTGTATGTCTCCAATATTGGCTCTGAAGTCGTCAAAGGTTTGTGCAAAAGCTTTGGCAACCTCGATATTATAGCCATATAACTTCTTGAGGAATACATCCCACCCATGAGCCTTTAGATCATCAATAACCTCGTCATTGGATAGTAAATCTTGGTATCCGTTCGGCTCAATATGGACTACAGGAGCCATTACCACCGTGACAAGGATGCAACAAAAATCACTCGAGATAGTTTTAGGTTTCCAACGGATGAGCAACTGAAACAGGTTTGAGCCGAAAGTGAAGGCGCGAAAATAGCAGAGTCTGGGGGCTATCATAACTCTGATAGGAGAGTTAGGGAGAACAAAAACCAAAAGGTTCATAGAATTCCAAACCATCTCTCGCAATGAGTGCCAAAACCTACAGAGTACAAAACCCTATGCGCATAATGAATAGCTTCATTAATGTTTTGGGCCAACAAGGTCAGGTGAAAACGTAAGTACAACATGCTTGCACTCTTTCGCATGAATGTTGGCACTCATTCGCATGAATGCTGATATGACACTTAAACTCATGAGAAGAATATCCACAATTAACCAAGGTTCTTTATGCATCAAAACATTTCAAAAATGAACTATCAAACCATTGAATTCATAACAACCATAATAAAACAAAAAATCGATAATGGCCTAATCAACCATTTCACAAGATTTGAACTTTAATCACATATGGGTGGCTTTTAAAACAATATTTTTAAGGTTAAAGATTATGAAAACAATCCAAGTTTTTATGTTTAAATTCATGCTTACAGTCATGAATTGAAACTAAAACAAACGAAAATGAAAACGAAAAACTCAATAAGGTAAACTTAACCCAATCATTGCCTTGAAATATTTACAAATAGAAGGTGATGGCAGCTACAAAAATGTATAGTCTCTTTTGATCGTGGTAAGTATCGAAAATCATGTGTGGTTGCGAACAATATGAAAATGTAATATATATAAATATATGATAATATTAATAACTAATGTTAAGTTTTATATTCTTTCATATTTGAGATTTGTGTGTATATGATAATAATAATAATCTAATTTTAAGGTTACAGTCAACTGAGACACTAAATTGGTGTATGAGATCCTTTTGTTTGTGGGATAAGGGATCGCTTCCGCACTTTTGAATGCTAAAATTCACGGAGATATACATATCGTACCCGCTTTGAATTTGAATTTGTGATTGTCTCTCTCTCTCTCTCTCTCTATATATATATATATATATATATATATATATATATATATATATATGATTGTAAATCATCATTGATTCATTATTCAACATGTATATTTATGCATTAAACACTTCTATTAATTTCATAATCGAGCTCATGTAGAGAGCATCCTTACATTCATGAAAGGCTTTATTTTCTTTTGGGCTCTAGAAAAGAGTCTTATGATTTATCAACTGATGCAAGGGATGATTAATATGTGACTAGAGGTGAATGAATTTCTATAAAAGTTTATGCCACCTAGAAGAGTCTTCATATTTGACACTTTGTCGAGGAAAAATTAAACTTTAAGCACTTTGACCTTGTTTTGATTTGTAAGCACACTAAATATATACTCGATATATTTTTGTCCATATAGAGATTTCTTCAACGTACCCTAAAGCTTGGGTTTCTTGAGTAAGTCCAGGGCAACACAAACTATTGGGTTGTTATATTATTTGCAGTGAAAGTCGAATGTCGAAGTGATTGACTAGGAAAAGTCGAAGTCAAAGTGATTGACAACAAGTCGAGAGGTCTACCAACAAAAGGTCATCAGAAGGTCATGTGGCAACCGATTGAAGACCAAATGAAAGTCAACTAGTAGTTGATTGGTAATCCAATTGGTAGTCGACTATAATAGAATCTCGAGATTCACGAGATTCGTAGCCAATGATCTGCGTGGATTTGTAACCGTTTTTGGGCGCCATTCTTTAGGGTTTTTCCTACTGTAAAGCCTATAAATAAGACATGTTGTAACACTATAAAAGTTAATCGTGAGTGATCAATCAGTTAGAGGTTGTTGATCATGTAGATGCAAGACGAATTGGCTACAAACTTGTTTTTGTGTAGAGCAAGAGGGTATGATGATGATTGTGTCTTAGGTGTAGACCAAGGTTAGTCATGTAACCCTTTATTATGAATGAATAAGACAACAAGAGAGCAATATGCTCAATGAATGTTGGTTTTTTCGTTTAGGTTTCCAGGGTAAAAATTTATGTGCACTGTGTGATTTCTTTGTCATTTACCTTCTAGCTTTAAATATGTTCTCTTCTCTTCTATTGGACCTGAGCTAAACCTTACGTCTATTAAGAGTCGTAATTCATGATATCCTTAAAGTTGTACTTGAAAGAATGACAACTATTTCAAGGATATAGATCAAAAAATTTCAATGGCAAGAATTTTGAGCTATGGAAGCTTAAAATTGAAGATCTCCTTATAGATCGAGAACAATGGGCAACAGTTTGTCCAGGTACCATTTTGATAGGTATGTTGAGGGAAGAATGGGAGAAACTCAATATAAGGGAAAGGAGTATGATTCACCTGTGTATTGCAGATTCGGTGTTGTTGAATGTCTGAGGCGAAGATTTGGCCAAGAAATTGTGGGACTAGTTGGGAAGCTTGTACCAATCAAAATCCCTGGTAAATAAGTTGTTCCTTAGAAAAAAATTGTATCTTTTGAGGATGAGTGATGAGATTTCGGTAACTGAGAATTTGAATGCATTCAATACTATAATAAGCCAATTATCGTTTGTAGATATTAAAATCACCAAGAAGGAGAAATGTGTTAGCCTATTATGTTCTTTGTCAGACTCCTGGGATAGTTTAGTCTTGGTTATAGGGAGTAATTTGACCACATTTGAAGGCAATAAAAGTTAGTACGAGATTCGATGAGAAGCAATCAACTGAGAGAAATAATACTCCATATAAAGGAGGTGATGTGTATCTAGCGTCGACCAATACACAGTCATATCAGGATGTTTGGTTGATCGACTCAGGAGCGTCCTATCATATGACACCTCACAGAGAATGGTTTTGCGAATATGAGAGATATGGAGGAGGAGATGTGTTCTTGGGGGATGACCCGACAACCAAAATTGTTGGACGGGGAAGAGTCCAATTGATACTATAGGATGGGAGGAGTATAACCCTTCCAGGTGTGCTACATATTACAGGTTTGGCAAGAAAAATGATATCTTTCAGCAATATGAGTGATGTAGGAGTGCACACTCTATTTCACAAGGATACGTACAAAATGGTAAAAGGTGCTATGGTATTAATGAAACAAGTTTGGATTAAAACCCTATAAAATTTGTTAGGGAATGTCGAATCGACTGGATGCAACAACATTGTTGTTTTCGAAGTCGAATCGACTCGACTTATCTTGGGTTGAGTCAATTCAAATCAACTCGACAAATTTTCATCAAGTTGACCCAACCATGTTATGGAACGAAAGAATGGGACACATTGGATAAAAAGGACTTCGATCTATGCGTAACAAAGGTATGGTTGAAGGTTTTCCTGGATGTAATTTAGAAGTCAATTTTTGTGAACATTCCATATTTGGAAAACAAAATCAGGTTAGGTTCCCATCTGGAGCAACAAGGGCAAAGGAGATTCTAGAATTGATTCATAGTGATTTGTTTGGGCCTGTAATAGTCCCTTCACTCGGTGGATCCATGTATTATGTCTTATTCATAGATGGTTTTTCCAGGAAGACATGGATATATTTCCTAGGGAAGAAATAAAAGGTTTTCGAGAAATTTAAAGAGTTTAAACTTCTTGTGGAAAACTAGACAGATAAGAAGATCAAGGTGTTGAGAACTGACAATGGTGGTGAATTATGTGGAAAGGATTTTGAGTAGTTATGCAAGCAGGGTGGCATAGCACGCAAAAATACCACACCATATACCCCACAACAAAATGGAGATGTTGAAAGAATGAATAGAACATTGATGAAAAAGGAAAGAAGATTGCTCAATGGTGGTGGGCTTGCACACGAATTCTGGGAAGAATAAGTCAACATTACAAAATATCTAGTGAATATGTCTCCTTCATCGTCACTAGTCGACACGACTCCACATGAGGTATAGTTCGGTCAGAAGCTTTCGCTCACACATCTCAAAGTATTTGGATGTGATGCATTTGTGCATGTTCCCAAGGAAAATAGGAGCACATTGGAAAATAATGTAGTCAAGTGTATTTTCATTGGGTACAAGGAAGGAGTGAAATGATATAAGCTCTAGGATCCTGCATCAAGGAGAACAATGTACAATTGAGATGTGGTCTTCAGAGAAATCAGAGGTAAGTCTGAGTCTGAAGTGGTTCAAATAGATAAAAATCCAGATAAGGTGAGGCTTGAGCTGATGAACAAAGAATATGATTCAGATGAGTCAACTGAATCAGATGAAGAGGTGGAACAACCGACCCTGGTTGTAAGGAGGTCTGAACGAGTAAGAAAAATAGTTAAAAGGTATAGTTCAATCGATTTTTGTTTCACATTTGTGTTAAATGCCACTGACGAGGATCCCAAAATAGTCAGAGAAACTGTTGAATCGACAAAGAGTAGACTTTGGAAGGATGCCATGATCGAAGGGATGGAATCCTTGCAAAAAAATGAGATGTGGGATTTGGTCGAATTACCTGGTGGAAGAAATCTTGCCGGTAACAAGTGGGTGTTCAAGAAAAAGATGAATGTGGTAGGTGAAGTCGATAAATTCAAAGCTCGACATGTAGTGAAAGGATATTCCCAAGTCAAAGGAGTTGACTTCAGTGATATTTTTTCCCTTGTTGCCAAATTAATTTCCATTGGAGTATTAATGTCTCTGTGTACAACATTTATCTTAGAATAGAGAAAATGGATATGAAGATAATGTTCCTACATGGGGACTTGGAAGAATAAAACTACATGAAACAACCTGAAGGATTTGCAGTAAAGGGAAAGAAATAGCTAGAGTGCAAATTGAAGAGATCCATTTATGGTCTAAAGCAATCACCTAGGATGTGGTACCAAAAGTTCAACACATACATCCTTAGTTTGGGATTTGTGAGAAGCAAAGTTGATCACTATGTATATTCCAAGGAAGAAGGTGATAATTTCATATATGTAGTATTGTATGTCGATGACATGTTGCTAATCTGAAACAACATGGACACAATAAGTGAGGTGAAGAAACAATTATCCTCCAAGTTTGAAATGAAGGATCTCGGTGCAACAAACTTCATTATGGGAATGGAGATCAAGAGAGATCGAGTAGTTAGAAATATTTGATTGAACCAAAGGAAATATATCGAAACCATCTTGAAGTGTTTCAACACGCAGGATTGCAAACCTGTTAAGGTGCCAATTCCCGTGGGAGCAAAGTTAACTACCGAATAGTGCCCAAAGACATAGGAAGAAATATAAGACATGGCATGTGTTCCCTATGCAAGTTTTGTTGGTAGTATAATGTATGCAATGGTTTTCACTTGAACATACATTGCCCATGTAATGGGAGTGTTGAGTAGATACATGTTGACACATGTAAAAGAGCATTGGACAACTATCAAGAGAGTGTTCAGGTATTTGTGTGGCACAAAATATTATGCTATATGCTACCAAGGGAAACCTGGAGCTGATAATGAAGTATACGTACATGGCTTTGTTGACGTCCACTGGGTTGGAGATCTGGATCGATGAAGGTCGACTAGTGGATATTTGTTCAATATGTTTGGTGGAACAATCAGCTGGATGAGTAAACGACACACAATCATAGCCTTGTCAACAACAAAATTTGAATACATGATATCCACTCATGGAAGAAAAGAAGTAGTATGGATGCAACGACTATGTTTATGGATTGAGTTTGAGAAGAGAGATATGAATACAAATTGCGACATTCAAAGAAAAATATTTATGGTAAAAAATCTTGTTTCACATTCCAAGACGAAGCATATTGATGTACAATACTATTTCCTAAGAGACATGGTGGAAAGCAATAAGGTGTTGCTGGAGAATGTAGAAACATTGGAAAACATAGAAGAATCTTTGACCAAGTTTGTGAGTGTTGTGAAGTTATCTTGGTGTAGAGAGGAAAATGTAATTCTTGCCCTGGGTCTGTGAAATTTTTTTTAGGTTCTCCTGTTTCAGTAAAGAAGACAACAAGTGGGAGAATATTGGGTTGTTATATTCTTTGTAGTAAAAGTCAAAGGTCAAAGTGATCGATCAGGAAAATTTGAAGTCGAAGTGATCGAAAACAAGTTGAGTGATCTTTAGAAGGTTGTGTGGCAACCAAATGAAGAGCAAATGAAGGTTGATTGGTAGTCAACGAGTAATATGACTGGTAGTTGATTGTAATAGAATCCCAAGATTCATGGGATTTGTAGCCAATGATCTGCGTGGATCTGTAACCGGTTTTGGGCACCATTCTTTAGGGGTTTTCCTACTGTAAAGCCTATAAATAAGACATGTTGTAACACTATAAAATCTAATCGTGAGTGATCAATCAGTTGGAGGTTGCTAGTCATGTAGATGCAAGTTGAATTGGCTACAATGTTGTTCTTGTGTAGAGAAAGAGGGTATGATGATGCTTGCTTCTTAGGTGTAGATGAAGGTTAGTCGTGTAACCCTTTATTCTAAATGAATAATACAACAAGAGAGAAAGACGCTCAAGGAATATTGGTTTTTTCGTTTGGGTTTCCAGGGTAAAAATATATGTGTATTGTGTGATTGATTTGCCATTTACTTTCTAGATTTAAATCTGTCTTCTTCTCTGCTATTAGGTTTAGCATGGAAGTCAATTTCCTAACACAAACATGTTATAAGGGTTCCTCCTAGGTGTTTCTATGGATATCATCCAAATATACAAGAAGAAAATCTTTAAGGTGGGGCTAGAAGATGTCATTGATGAGTTACATGAATGTGGTTGGAGCTTTGGTGTGGTTCAAGGGCACGATTAACCATTTGTACAACTTGAACTCGGTTTTAAAGGTTGTCTTTGACATGTCTTGAGGTTCCATGTGAAGTAGTTGATAGCTAAAAATATGAGTCCTCTTAGTGAAATAATTGGTTCCTTTCTGTTGATTGACAATATCATCAATCCCAAGGGAGGGATAATGGTTCTTAACCATTGTCTTGTTGAAATCTCTATAATATGTGTGTAATCTACATTATTGTTTATATTTATTGGGAACAACAAGAACATGTAACCCAAGAGTGATACGTTGGGTATGATCTTTCTGGCATCCAACCATTGTTGGATTTGTTGCTTTATCTTGACAATTTCTACCAGGGTAGGTTTTGAAGGAGGGTGGTTAGGAAAAGAAGAAACTAGGACTTAAATAATAACATGTTGAATGGCTTGAGAGGAGGGAAGACCTGTAGATTTTGTAAACACATTGGTGTAGGAGTCTAAAAGGGCATGGATCTCAAATGGAGGAAGCTTATATTTTTGAGCTTCCTTCATTTGATACATAATGTTGTGTCATAAACTTATTTAGGTTTTCGTGTTTCATTGTTGGTCTATCAATAACTAAATAAGTGGTAGAAGAGGAGGCGAGCTTATAAATCTTGTTGTCATTACGATTTTGTGACCACGTGAAGGCTTGATTTTCCATATGAACCTCAACATTCATGATCTTATAAGGTCTAATTATGTAGGATTGAGTCTTCAAATAAACTTCAAGACCCCATATCCATGCATCCAACTTGTTGCCACTAAAGAAGCTATCAATGGAGACATTATAAATTTTGGTAGCCAACTTGAATGGATTTTCGGAAATGGAAACATGAGTGAGCATTGGTTGTTGTTGTTGTAACTATTGTATGACAAATCATCTTTGAAAACATGGGCATGTTGTCTTGCATGAGCTTCACTTAGAGCTCATTTTGTTGTTGTTGTTGCTCAACTAATTGGTCCATCTACTTGGTGATCTTTTGGTGTTGTTATGATAATTCAAGTTATTGTTCTACCCACTGTTTTCCTAGGAATTCACCTTCTTGTATGTTTTAAACTTGTGATGGATGAATGCCACACATGGACACCATATGCAAACAAAATCTTTCAGGTTGGGCAATCATTAGTTAGAAATGTGACAGAACATGCAAAAGGGATCCAAGATGAAAAAGTTGCAAGCCTTGAAAAATGTTCCATGAATTTTGGCATGTTCTCGGAAGAATGAAATTAGAACAATCACAAAATATGTAACTTCTGAAAACATTTCCATTGGTTTTAGTAGAGTGCTCTTAGATGAAAATTCTTTGAGTTTGGGCAACTCTTTCATTGGTTTTGGAAATTGTTTTGCTAGAAAATGACCAAATCATATGAATTTGAAAATGATCAAGGAGAGGGTGTGCTAATGGTCTACCATATGAATTTCAAACAATTCCCACAAATAGATCTCACAAACATTTCTTGATGGAAGAGCTCTAGATTAATATTGGTAGAGGTGTTGGGTTCAACGCTAAATTATGACAAGTAGAAAGCTCTAGTATTGTATAACTCTACGACCCCAACTAAAGGCTTTTCTACCAAATGATATGTGTGCACACTCAACAATGAGAATAATTGCACACAATGCATGACAAAATGTCACATAGAAATGTAGCAAGTTTGCACAATGTTTACACTATGTCATTATACTTATAAAAGTATGCGTAATCCAAAATTGGAATCTAACCAATCAATGGATATATTAGTTAGATTATAGGTGGCTTGGATCGTTTTGAGTAATTAGTGGGATTATGTTTACAATTTTTTCCCTTAATTCAAGGCTTACAAATAGTATTGTGAAATTGTGAGAGAATGCCACTTGTCACTTATTAAATCTCACCATTTATCTCCATTATTGCTTAATGATTTTTTTATGAGATTTCCATAAAAACAAAAAAAAGTTTGTCCTCCTATCATCTTTCTTTTTATATTGATTTATGATGTATGCTTCATGGTGAAAGAGATATTTTCTAGTGTTGTTGATGAAGAGATGTTTTGGTAAATATTTCCCACTAATTAGGGAAACACATTATATCTACAATTTGTTTCCCTAACTCTTTGAATGTTGTGTGCATATTTCTTAGGTTTTCCCTAGTGTTGAGTGGATATCCATTTCATCTTGAAACTCCTATTATATATAAATACCAAATTCTATTAAGTGAATGCCTTTTTTTTCTAGGCCAAGATTATTCTTTTTCTTTTCTTGATAACCATAAAGGAAACCACTCCTAAAGTGAAAGAAGTTCAAGCTTCCTGTACTATTACCTAGTCTATGCACTGATAGGGCACACAATCAGAACAATCATTAAAAAGTCAATGGACCTCTATTAAAAAAAATGGAATACTTTGTTTGGAATGATTTGGTTGAGCTTGCTTGTGTGGTGACTTATCAATTTAGTTGGAGTGAGAAGATTAGTGACAAGATAATTTATTACTTGGAAAAATTAGGAAGAGTCTACCAAGGAACCTAAGGAGACTCCTTCCGAGGAGACACCTAGAAGAAAAGGAATTTAAGGGTTTACTAAAATTCCTAAGAAAGAAGTGAAATATGAACCAACATCATTGCCACTTTTGGGATTTGTAGGTAATCCATAAGTGTATTCCTCTATTTCCACCACATATTCCCCTCATTTGATACTTTACAAGTGTCCCCACTTCCAAGTCATGCTTGAGGCATCCTCCAGTGGTTACTCAATGTTATAACTACCATTACAACTACTTCCATTGTAAATGTCCCCATTATACCAATAATATCCACTCATTGGCTAACAACTTGACCTATTGCCTTGGTTAGTAACCTTGTTTATCTCCTTGATGAAGTAGGGGTTATCTTCTCAAGTTCAATAGAGATGGAATGAAAACTCACGAGGATAATTTTAATGCTTTCTCCCAATCTTGTAACATCCTCACAATAGCTTAAGAAATGGTGCTATACAACTTTTTGAATAGGCCTTTAAGGGGGAATCTCTTTGATGTTTTAGTCCTTGACTACCATTTTTATTACTGATTGGGTAGACATTGACAGGGGATTCAAAGAAAGATTCAATACACTATATATGACCACTCCTTTCTAAAATACTTGACCACCATCAAAGAAGGAAACAAAGGATCAATCAACAAATTGAATATAGATTTAATAAGGCCACGATAAATATTGTAGTGATTGTAAAATCCTCAAATGCAATATCCTTTTATTTGTATTTGAATGTATTAAGCCTAAATATGAGATTCATGCTCAAAGATAAGAGGGTAGACAAATGCCTTCACCCCCGATAAAATAATTGAAATAGACTTATTGAGTTGGATAAAAAAAAAAAACCAACTATTGCTCCCATTAAAAAGTCGATTTTTGTGCTTATATAGAGTCCACTTAAAAGGTCAAATTTGATTCAAAACCTCAATAATGAGGCGATTTCATTGAAAACATTGGGTGGTGGATGAAGACCTATCTTCCATGGGAATCAAAATCGAACTCCACTCTATGAAGTTCAAAGTCAACAACAAAGATTGCATCTACCACCCATAAACATTATTTTGGTTGAATATTGTAGATTTGGGTGGGACAATCATGCCAAAAGGGTTGTGCGCTATGTTCTTGAGGTTCCAAGGACTTTACATGTCATCTAGATTTTATGAGTAGAATGAAATGAATACAGATTATTATCACAATATTCTTAACACAGAATAATAGATATAAAGTAAAAATGGTTTCTATTCAATAAGGAAATAATCTGAAACTGTAAAATGCAGCAAAAACATGCTTACTAGAATGGTGGCGGCTTCTCTCTGAGAAGAGATGTGATGGATGCACTCATTCGCTAGAAGATGATTACAATGAGGCTCTCAAGGCCTTTTTACAATAAATAGGAATGTCAAAAACCCTATACATCCATAAACCTAACCCTAGGAGATGAAGCGCCAAAAGTCATGTGGGCCCCGTTTGGTTAGGTTAGTACATCAACTTCCTGGGGCCGTAACTTTTTCATACGATATTCATTTTAGGAGCATGATATCCCATTAGAAATTTGTATCTAAGGAATACACATTTTTATTGTGGCGAGCCCTACACATATTGATTGTGGAGAGCCCTAAAAACGTTTTTTAGGGCCTCAAAATGACCTCAAAAGTTAGGGACCTGAAAATTAGGAAAAAAACGTCGAACTAGAAAACTGCCAAAATGAGCCAGTTGGAATAGGTGGGATGCCACTGACATCCATCTGGATCAATCCTCCCCCTTTAGGAAGAAATGGTATCCATTGCGCTGAATTCCCCCATTAGATGAATAAATTTCTGCTAAATTTGGCCCTGAGTGAGCCACTTGCCTTGGTGCAGGAGCTTCCCTGCTTTGACAACTCGATAAAGTTGGATCCTTTGCTGGCGAGTTCCCTTGACCTGTTTGTCCACAATATGATCACTGGAGGCTTATTGTATGCAGTCAGGTTTGAGCTCTATTGGTGTCAGCTATTTTTCTATCTCCGAGGTGTCCAATAATGGTGGGAAATAAGGTCAAAGGAGATCCACGTTGAACACTGAGTATAGGCCAAGGAAATGAGGTATTTTGAGCTCAAAATAATTATCACCCATAGCCTTGGTGATGGTGTATGACCCATAACAGAGTGGGAAAATCTTTTGATGGGGTCCAATAAAGAATTCTTTCTGAAAATGCAACCAAAATTTGTCACCCACCTGAACCTTATGTGGCACCCAGTGTTGATCATGGCGCTGCTTGTACTTGTCATTGGACTTCTGTAGGATATCCTGAACCTGTTGGCGGATGTGTTGGATACACTCAATGAATCGTGTGGCTTTTTCAACTTCAGTTGGAGAAGGAGATGAGTTGGCTGAGGTGACCGCAAGGGGTAGTGCAACATCTATGGGACCCAATGGTTGGAATCCCAACCCCACCTGGAAGGGGCTGTGTCCAGTTGAGCTATGCAGGGCTCGTTTGTAGCTATGTTGGACATAGGGAAGACTCTCATCCCATGTGCGAGGGTGCTTGGAATTATACATGTGCATGATATGCACGATCATTTGATTTACGACCTCGATTTGGCCATCTTTCTGGGTGTGGAAGGTCGTGGATTTGTTGAGCTTGGTGTCCAGCAGTGACCAGAGGCTCAATTAGAATGTGCTGATAAATCGTCTGTTCCGCTCTAAGACAATGGTTTGTGGGATTCCAAAATGTACCCATAATCATTCAAAGAAGAGCTTGAGAGTGGCCTATGCTATGATGCTCTTCTTGCAAGTGTCCATAATCGTCATCTTAGAGAAGCGATCAATAACCAAAAAAACACAATCATTTTCCCACTTGGTGGACGAGAGGCCCGACATGTAGTCCATGGATATGGATTCCCATGGCCTGTCAGGAATAGGTAGAGTGTACAAGCCCTATTTCTTAGTGATCGGTTTGAAATAGCGCAGGCAATGTAGGACATGATATACTTGCTGACCTCTTATCAAAGTTTCGACCAATATAAATGTTTCTGCAACATTGCCATTGTATTTTCGACGTCGAAGTGTCCTGCCACCCGATTGTAGTGGGATTCCCAGATTAGCTTCTCTCGCTCGCTTTATGGAACGTTGATATGGCCCATATGACAAAGAATCCCATCTTGAAGATGGAAATTAGCAACAAATGTGTTTGCGCCCAACATTTGGTAGGTGGTGGAGAAGTCCAGGTTTGTCTCATAGAGTTAGGGCCATCCATAGGTCTGATGGCCGCAAGAGTCTAGCACCATGGTGAGTGTCGCGATTGGTGGTTTGATGAGGTAATCAGCGACGTGGTTGGTGATTCCTGTTTTATACTTGATTTTGAGGTGGAATTGCTGCAAGTATGTGGACCACTTCTGATGGCAGTCATTCTGGAATTTGCCTTGTGTCTGCATGAACTACATTGGCTTATGATCAGTGTGGATGACTGTCTCCTTCCCAAAAATGTAATGTCTCCACTGGTGGCAAGCTTGCACAATGGAGTGCATTTCTTTTTCATAAGTAGGGTACTTACAGACAACATCTGATAGTGTCTCACTATGATAGGCCACAGGGTGGTCGTGCTGAGTGAGAACTGTGCCCACAACATAGTCTAAAGCATCTGTCTCGATCTCAAAGGGATGTTGCAGGTATGGTAGTGAAAGTACTGGGGCCGAGCACAAGCGCTGATTCAAATCATCGAACGATTGTTGTTGGGATCGACTCCACGCAAATTTTTCCTTTTCACCACCCTTGGTTTTTGGCTGAGGGCCCACACAATATGGGAGGATCCCAACACGAACCTGCGATAGAAATTGGCAAGGCCCAAGAAGCTTCGAAGATTAGTGAGTGTGGTTGGGGCTGGCCAATCACAGATGACTTGGATCTTGGTTGGATCCACATGTATGCCATGGTGATTAGCGATGCAGCCCAAGTAATGGACCCTGTCTATGCCGAAGGAGAATTTTCCAAGTTGGCATATAGCTTGTGCTGCCTCAGAGTGTGTATAACCCACTGAATATGATGCAAGTATTCAACCCAAGTCTTGTTGTAAATGAGAACGCCATCCATATACACCACTACAAAATTATTGGTGAATGGTCGTAGGATATCGTCCATCATCCTCATGAAAGTGGCTGGAGCATTTGTCAAACCAAAGGGAATGACCAACCATTCAAAGAGACCTTCCTTTGAGTTGAAGGTGGTCTTCCATACATCTTTCTGTTCTATTGGGCCCTGGCGGTATCCAGACTTCAGATCAATCTTACTGAAGTAATTGGCCCCCATGAGTTGATCAAGGAGGTCGTCGATTCGGGGAATCAGGTACCGGTTTCTGACTGTGATTTTATTCAGAGCCTGATAATCAATGCATAGTCGTCGGCTTCCATATTTCTTTTGTACCATCACGATTAGGCTCGCATGAGGTGATGAGTTGGGACGGATGTGCCCCTTGTGGAGTAGTTCTTGGATCTGTCTCTTTATCTCCTCATTCTCTAACAGAGAGCGACGATAGATTTCCCCATTGGGCAGCGGTGCGTCAAAGGTCATACTGATGGGGTGCTTGACCTGACAGTGCAGAGGTACCTTGGTAGGTGAGGAGAAGATATTTGAGTATTCTTCCACGACCTTATCAACTTTATTCTGCTGTGTGGAGAGGTTGGTCGTAGAGACCCTGGATGTGGCTGTGATCTTTCGCTTATTCTGAGAGAGAATTACGAAGAAGAAAAACTTCCTCATCTGAGATATGACCTTCCTGCATTGCTTAGCAGAGATCAAGGAAATAACACTAGGTGGGACTTCTTTGGGTATCCTGTACAATTTCTTGTTCAAAGTAATAATAACACTACGAGGCCTAGACTCATATACAACATGACGTTGCCATAAATAAGGTTGGCCTAAAAGAACACCACAAACTTCGAGAGGAGCAACATCACACAATAGCTCGTCTTTGAAGGGCTTGATGTCGTATGACAGTCGACACTGTTGGTTGATGCAGAGATCACTTCCTTGGCGGAGCCATCCAATGGTGTAGGGTTGTGGGTGTGGCTTTTTCGGCAGGGCCAACTGCTTGACGACCTATGCTGAGATGAGGTTCTTCTAGCTACCACTATAAACGATGAAGTGTAGCGGGGTGCCTTTTACCCACATCTGTGAATGGAATAGGCGCTCTCCTTCTTTTGGCTCATCTGGTTCACCAGGTTGGAACTTGGTGGTAGCAACAGTGGCACTGGGTTTTGCGTCAATGATCCATATTCCCCTTTCTAGTTCGAGCTCAGAGTCAGAACCCACATATGTTTCAGAGGCTTTCACTGGTTGTCTTAAGGTGGTCCATCTTTGATTTGTCCTTTTTTCTGTGGGTTGGGGCTGCCATTTCCTGGATTTCGCTATGAGGGGTTCCCAGGGCCAAATTTTCGCGTCTTTTGTTCGAGCTTCTATTCTATTTTGACGACATATCGGTAGGCCGCATCCAAGGATGATATGTATAGAAACTCCATTTTGGAGTGGATGTATCTATGCATACCTCCGTGATACTTGAGCACCAAATGTTGCTCAGAATATTTGATACCGAACTTGGTGCGCAAGCTATGGAAGATATTTTTGAACTCATGCACTGCTTGATCTCTTTCCTTCCGCAGTGTGGTCCATTTTGTATACATGTCGTCATAAATTCCAAAAGGGTAGTATTGTTCCTTAATAGAATCCCTAAAGGACTCCCAGGTGACCGTGACTGTAAATAGTGAGGGTTCCTTTGTTTCCTTCTAGTCACAAAAAGTTTCCCACCAATCTTTGACACGGGGAACCACTTTGAGGAGCGCAAAAGTAATATTTTCTCTATTTGAGAAGTTATGGAAAAAGAAATAACCTTCTAGCAGATTCAACTATTTGTCTACAACATCTACATCTATTTGAACTTCAAATATAGGAATATTGAAGTTTATTTGTACCTTGAAGGGGGCGACGCCTTCATTTGAGGAAGATGCGACGCCTGTTGGTAGCGTCTGAAGGATTTGCGCAAAACTATCCATCATCTCGTTCTTCTGTTGCGTGAGGGATTCTTTAAGCAACATTTTGAAGGGATATCTTGTTTCGTCATCTTTCTTTTCTCCTGCCATGAGAGGTCACTTGGGCATGAGAGAGCTTTTTTCCTCAAGAGAAACAAGCTCGAGACCCGATTCTTTGTACCCTGACCTCATTTGGGACATGCATTAAGAACAACAAGGAGAAGACTGATCTGATACCACTGATCCAGATTTTATGATCAGAACGAAATGAATACAAATTATTATCAAAATATGCTTAACACAGAATAACAGATATAAAGTAAAACTAGTTTCTATTTAATAAGGAAATAAGGTGAAACTGTAAAATGTAGCGGAAACAAGCTTGCTAGAATAGTGTTGGCTTATCTCTGAGAAGAGATGTGACGGTTGCACTCATTCTCCAGAAGATGATTACAATGATGATCTCAAGGCCTTTTTACAATAAACAGGAATTTCAAAAACCCTAGACATCCAAAAACCTAACCCTAGGAGATGAAGCGCCAAAAGTCACATGGGCCCCGTTTGGGTAAGTTAGTACATCAACTTCCTGGGGTCGTAACTTTTGCATACGATCTCCATTTTAGGTGCACGATAGCTCATTGGAAAGGTATATCCAAGGAATACAAATTTTTCCTTTGGCAAGCCCAAAAACGTTGTTAGGGCCTCAAAACGACCCTAGAAGTCAGGGACCCGAAAACTAGGAAAACACTGTCGAACTGGAAAACTGCCAAAATGAGCCAGTTGGAATAGGTGGGAGGCCACCAAAATCCATCTGGATAAACATGAAATATCCAAAAGAATAAGTTGGAACATTTTCTCCTACCTCAAGTTCAATGACAATATCCAGTTGGGTAGAGCTCAACTTGATTAAAACAAAAGGTGAACTTGTTCTTTGATTAATATGATTAATAAATATTAATTATAAATAAAAAGTAACAAGTGATTCATTTTGTAATGTAAGATGAAAAAAGGATGAAGAGGGATGCTAAATGATATGTAAGGGATGTATAATGAGACACACAATTACACACATAGCGATACAAATTGAGACACAAAGCTTGAAGACATGAAAAAAAGAGGGTGCAAAGACCTCTTTTGCATCTGAGTTTCCTTGCATTTCCCCATTAAAGTCACTTTCCCAAGTCATTTTCATTTCATTTCCATCTAAATTCCAGGGAAAAGATTATGTAGATTTGTCAAGGCTTTGTGGGGCATTTGGTGGGACTAGAAAAGGGGAACATTATGATCCTTCAAGATATCTTTTGTGTCCTTTAACACAAAACATAATATTGCTTGGGTCACCTCACAAAGATTTTCATTTTCCCCTATTGTTTGAATTGGGTTTTTATGTGTGAAGAATTTGTTTCAATGTTTTGCTAGTTATCCATCTACACATCCCAAATTACAATAAGTATTTGAAATTTAGTGATTGAGACACTAAGGGTTAGAAGTTTTGGGGTTGAATTTTGTTGTATTGTTTGAATTAAAGGGGTAGGTTTTGAGTTATTTGGAAGGGTGTGTTGTTGAATGAATGGATTTCATGGATTCTTCTTCTTATTATATAATTTTTTTTATACGTAGATTCTGATTTGTTTTTTTCTTCCAAAGATAAAAAATTGTTTACATACCTTTGTCTCTCTCTCTCTTATTTGTGATTTTTCTCCTATTTTCCTTTCCCTTCTCCTTCTTCCTCCTCTTTTCCTCCCTCTTCTTCTCTTTCTTACACTTCCTATTCCTCTTCCTCTTCCTATTGTTGATCTCACACTTATACCAAGACATGCACATATTATACCAAACATTCATCAACCACAAGAAAAACAATAACATATTAACTACAAAACATGGAACACAAGATTTACGTGGAAACCCTTTCAGGAGAAAATCACAAAACTTATCTTTGTAAGCACCAACCTACTGTTACAAATATTTGTAGGCACCAAACTACTATTACAAATATTTGTAGGCACCAACCTACTAGGAAAACCAATCCCCACTAGTACAAATCCTGGTAGGCACCAACCTACTCTTACATATATTCATTGACACAATCTACTGAAGACACCAATCCCCATCACTAAGCACCAAATTAGTTAGAAACACTAATATTTTACATATCTTCATAGACACCAATATAGTGGAGACACAAATACCCACCTCTAAGCACCAACTTGGCAAGAGACACTGTTACAGAATGTTTCCCCTGCAGACAGGTGAAACCTCCCTTGGATTCCTAGACCCCTATTACCAAGACAAAAAAGTAAAATGGTTGTTATATTCCTTTTAGATATAATTCAGTTAACCAAACAAAAAGAAGGAAAGTGTGACATACCTTATTCCGGTGATTGTCCTTGATGCTCCAACCTCGAGCTTGATTCCTAAGCTCCTTAGGACAGATGGAATCCTGCAAAGAACAAACAATATACCTTTCTTCCACTCTATATAATTAACCAAACATATCTACCTATGAAGACTGTACACCAATAGACAAGTAAATGTGAAAGTACACATACTTGAAGGAAATAAGCCAAGTATATTAATTTTAGAACCCAAAACAAATAATTACAATTTGAGTTTAAAGATGCAGCAACTCCTCCAGGCTCTCTTCATCCAACCTTTGCGTGAACAATGTAAGATCAAAACAAAGATGATATTATTGATTTCTTCCTCCCCCTTCACCATGGAAATGCCTTCAATTTATAGTCATGAGAAGTACAACCACCATGAGAAAATGAGGGATATGTACCCTTGAGGTTTGGATCAGATCCTAAGGTGAATCCCAAGCATGCGGGTTGAACATAACTAACCCAATCTGAGAGAGTTGGCCATATAATTTGGTGGAGAAGATCCTCGTTTTTATTCAACAAGAATGACACTCCCTCATAGTGAGATACAAGTTGTCATCCTAGTAGTGGATCTCCCCTATCATGACAAAGGGGGTGTTATGGCACTCCCCTAGCATGGCCAGGGGTGCACCACCCTTCATAAATTCTCAAAAGTAGGTTGAAATGTCCAAGGAAAAGGTGTGTTTCTAATAGCGGGAAAACCCCCCCTATGGCTACACAAAGGTTTACAATGTAGAAAGATCAATAACCGTTTAAAAGTCTCCTACTTATCTAACTATCCCAAACATACCCCAGACTTATGCAAGAAAAGTAAAATGAGAAGGATTAGGTAATTGTACCTTTACTCCGCGTCCGGTGATGATCCTCTCACGCTTGAAGGCTTCGTTGACTGCAAACCTCCTCCCAAGGCTGGCCTGCATTTAAGGAAAGACAAACAAAAAGATACAAGCATACATTTCATACATAAATAAGGTTTATATGTTAGAATAAAAACATAAATCAAATGCAAGCATTCGACACATCATGTTTTGGGATAGGAAAAGTATTTCTTTTATTGATAATACAATGATCACTTACAACCAAAGTCGGCTACAGCTCCTCAAACCTGGTCCGAGATCCTCTTCACCAAGATCCAAGTGCACCTCCGTGTATATTTCTCCTCTCAACCTTATTATTGGGAAATAAAATGGGTTCTGATGGAGGAAAAAGGGAAAAATGAGGAATTCTGAGGCAATTCTGAGGCAATTCTCACAACAAGGCTGCAAATGCTTGGGGCAAGGAGGGGATGTGAAATGGGCATAGTTTCACTGTTTTTATGTCTAGATATGGAATGAGACCCCAACACCTCCTTTTATATAACAAAATGATGGTTATTCGGTTGGGTGGCGGGCTATAGGCGGTGGATTAGTTGGGAAACTACCCAATAGCCTGTAATCTCAACGAATTCCTTGCAACTTTTAAATTTTTGCAACTTTTGCAAGTATACGCGGGATGTAGTGGTGAAACATGCATACGTATGCGAGATGTAGTGGTGCAGAAGGCGTATGTACGCAGGCAGTATTGGTGCAGGGCGCATACATATTCAAAAAATTAGTTTTTAAGAAGAGAAACTCAGTGATGGCTTGGCAAAAAAAAAGTAAGTAAGAGGGCCAAATGCCAAGTATGCATATGTAGAGCAATTTAGGGTTATAACAGTTTCGACTGCCAAATGATGGGGATTTTCCTTATAACATGTTTTAGGGGTTGTGGCAAGTCTTTTTATGGTGTCGATTGAGTTGCGACACTTATGAAGCATGTTACGACACTTGCGATATATTAGGTGCGACGATTATGACACTTGCGAGACTGACGAGACTTCCGATGTGACGTTTGCGCCTGTAATGTTCCTGACTTGGCTAGTCTAGGAAATGATGCTAATGTGTGTGTAGGATCAATGGTTTACAACATATAAATGATCATACAAATAAAAAATGAGACAAAGACTGCAAAGTTTATATTATGATATCTCTCCGGAGTACAAATGCCGAATGAGGCTAAATAAAATGAATCACTTGGCTAGATCAAATGAAAAAAGGATCTTGCCCGCAGGGGTGTAGACCGATTGGCAAGTGCCGTGTAAATGGAAGGAACTATGTAAAATGAGGTCTCAAGGTCGATTCTCACCCCGATTTACCCGGAGGGCGTGCTTGCGGGCGGTGCGTTTCTCCCTAGGGGTTATAAGGCAGCCGACAGGATTCGACCCCGTGTCACGCGAGTACGATACTGCCGTTGTTACCGATTCCCCTAGTTACAAAAAAAAAATAAAAAAAAAATGAAAAAAGGATCTTAGTCGGAATATAATAAGAAAAATAAAAGATAATCCCCGATAATAGATGAGTACTACGGGTTCAATGGATGACCTGGAACTATGGTAGCTCGCATGGTAACTGTTGAATGTCCGAAAAGTTCGCTCTGGTGGCTAAACTTCTCGGAATGGCCTGGAAACTCTCCCAAATGGTGCGCCCTGCTCTAGCTCTCAGTCCTGATGATTGACCGACCCCTCTTCTGGTGTATCTGGACCCCGGATGGATCCCCCTGGGGGAATGTGTCCCTCTTTCACTGGAAAATGCGCCCTAGTGATTCTACCATCGGAATCGGCTGAGATGTATCTCAAAATGATCACCTTGGCCTACTGGGAAATGGGTCAGAAGGGTTTCCCTGGATCTGATCTGATGATCGATTGGGAACCCAGAATGTGTCCACCAAAAGTGTCGCACTCCCAACTCTGGAAAATGTACCCCATATGATTCCTCTGTCGAAATATGACGAGGAACCAAGAAAAATATGTGCCTTACCTTCCTCTCAACTAGGTCGGAGGGGAATCTCTGAACTCTCTCTGGATGGGACAAGTCGATCCACTGAACCTCCTCAGGAGTTGTTCCGTCACCCTGGATAAGTGTGCCCTTGCTGTTGGACCTTGTGTAACTACTGCTGAAGAATGATGGAAGACCTGTGTGATCTTCCCGGTGACTAGGGTGTGTCTCACAACACCAAAATCAACCAACAAGTGTCTTCCTCCTAGAATCCATTGAACTATCTCTCCTAAGATGCGCCTCTCTCCTCAATGACAAGTCATAATCTGCATAATGATGAATTAGGTAATTGACCCTTCTCTTATATCTTTTCTAAACCCTAATTCACTATTGAAACCCTACTTCGTTGTTGACATCCAAATTTAGCTCGTGTGTTCTATTTTTTTCTCATAATGGCTTAAAAGCGCTTTTAACCACATTTAGCTCAATGTCACTTTCCAAACATAACACCTTTGATTGGAGTGACCTCTAGTAACCCTGTTTACCCCTTTTCTGGCCCTGGATATAGTCTAACGGGGTGGTTTAGACCATTAAGCCTCCTCTTTGGAGTGCCTATTTGGAAAGGGACATTACAGTCCTCCCTTCCCGAAATTGCTTGTCCTCAAGCAATACCAATCCAGGGTGCTACAACACCTTCTCGCTCTCCCAAGTAGTGTCCTCTACTGGAAGCCCTCTCCATCTAATCAAACACTCTCTGATGACCCTGCTCCTTACTTTTCTCTCCCGAAACTCCAAAACCTCCTCCAGAACCAACTCTAACTGTCCCTCCTCATCCAATGGGGGAAGATCCTCTGATTTGCTAATGAATCGTCCCACTACCTTTTTGAGGCAATATATGTGGAACACGTTATGAATCTTTATCCCCTCTGGAAGCTCTAGCTCATAAGAAACCTCACCTACTCGACACATGATGTTGTAAGGCCCATAAAATCTGGGCTTGAGCTTCTCAACCCCACTCTTCTTTAGATATAACTGTCTGTAAGGTTGGAGTCTCAAGAAAACCAAATTCCCAACCTCAAAGTTGCGCTCTATCCTGTGCCTTTCCACACTCATCTTCTGTCAGTTTTGTGTCATCTGCAGGTTCTCTTTCAACAACTTGAGAATCTCCTGACTCTCTATGATCCAATCCTTGGACTTGGGAGCTCTGATCTCCCCGAAAACCAAATCTACCAAAGTGGGAGAATCATATCCGTAGAATGCTCAGAAGGGTGTCATACCAATGGACATGTGGAAAGTGGTGTTGTAGCAATGCTCTCCTAAATGTAGCCACTTTACCCATGTTCTCTATTGTCCAACTACATAGTTCCTCAAATATCCTTCAACCCACTTGTTGACAATCTCGGTCTGCCCATCTTTCTGAGGGTGATAGATGGTGTTGGGCATCAAATCTTTCCCCACCAACCGAAACAACTCTCTCCAGAATGTCCCCATGAACCAACTGTCCATGTCACTGATGATGTTTCTCGACAACCCATGAAGTTTGAAGACCTCCCTGAAGAATAGATCGCTACCTGAACTGGGTTGTACTTTGTTAGTATGGCATAGAATTGAGAAAACTTGGTTAATCTGTCGACCATTACATAGATATAGTCCTTACCCTGGACCTTGGGTAGGCCTGTGATGAAGTCCAACAATATACTCTCCCATTTCTTCTCTATAATGGGGAGTGGTTGAAGTAGCCCTGTTGAAAGAGCATGCTCTGACTTGTTCTGTTGGAAAGTCACACACTCACTGACGTGTCTCATAATGTCCTATTTGAGTCCCTTCCATGAGAACCTCTCCATGATTTGTCTGTAGGTTTTGAAAAACCCCTGATGGCCTGCTAGTAGTGAATCATGAACTGTTGTGAGGATCTTCTTCTTTAGCCCCAAATTTGGCACCAAGTAGACTCTGTCCTTGTAGAATATGACATCGTAAATGAACCTATACCTGTCATCCTATATATTCCCATCCATAACCTCACAAGCGAGCTTGTTCTTGGAATATTCCACTAACAAGTGGGATTTCCAATCTGATGAAATCTCCATCAAAGAACATGTCGCATGTCTCCTCGATAATCCATCAGCCACAATGTTCATCTTCCCCTTGACATACTCTATGCCGAACTCGAATTCCTGTACCTTCATCACCCATTTCTTCTAGCGCTCACTGAGGTCCTTCTACTCAAGGAAGTACTTCAAGCTTTTGTGATCTGTCTTGACTAGGAATTTGTTGCCCACCAAATATTGCCTAAATTTGGTCAAGGAATGCATGATTTCCAACATTTCCTTGTCATAAATGGAGTACAACCTCTCGAGTTGACTGAGCTTCCTGCTCTTGAATACAATGGGGTGTCCTCCCTGCATCAAAACTGCCCCGATACCCTCGTTGGATGTGTCACACTCTAGTACAAATGGCAAGGTGAAGTCTGGTAATGCCAACACTGGACAAGTGCCCATGACTTCCTTCACGTGATCAAAGGATTTCTATGAATCCTTGGTCTAGATGAAAGCCCCATGCTTGGTAAGATCCATGAGCAGTGATCCAAGCTGATAAAAACCCCGTAAGAACTGCTTGTAATAGCTGCACAGCCCGAAGAAACTCCTCAACTATGTCACGTTCCTGGGTGTTGGCCAATCCAGAATGGCCCCGATCTTCTCCTAGTGCACCTGTATCCCCTGTGCACTGATGATGTGGCCCAAGTAAAGAAAATATTTCATACTGAACTCACACTTGGACTCTTTGGCATATAATGAATGCACCTCCATAATGCTCAATACATCATCCAAGTGCCTCATGTGCTCCTGCCATGTCTTGCTGTAGACCATGATGTCGTTGAAGAAAAACAAGACTGATTTCCTCAATTGATCTCTGAATATGTGGTTCATGCAAGACTGGAATGTGGCGGGTGCATTGGTTAGCCCAAATGGCATAACCGAGAACTCGAAATTTCCAAAGTGACATCGAAATGTCGTATTCTCTATGTCTTTCTCTCGGATGTTGATATGATGATACCCAGAGCGTAGATCAATATTTGAGAAGAAAAGAGCCCCATGCAATTAATACATCAATTCGTCAATGCGCGGGATAAGATACTGGTTCTTGATGGTTTTCTTGTTCAAGGCCCGATAAGCAGGTCGTCAACGTAACTTTTCCACCCGCTCTCTCTTAGCCCCTTCTTACTTTGTTCTCACGACGTTGGATTTCATCACCAACTAGTGTGCTCATTGTGAGAAGGTTTTGTTTGCTTGCTTGCTTAGTAGATTTTTAGCGTGTGTTGTTTGTTCTCCCTAGTGGACTCTAGATTGGATTTTTTAATGGCGTCAGTTCCCGAAATGACCAATGAAGGAAACCCTGCTCCAGGGGAACCTTTTGTTTTTCCTTCTTATGGAAACATTGGTCCTCCTCACATCGCTACTTTGAGCCTTCCAGGTCTCACTATTGGATTACTGGTATGGTTGTTTTCCACTCAGGTAATCCCGAATGCAGTTAATGCTTCAGTCACAAGAACTTCCCCCAAGAGCATGAACCTCATGTTGATCCTTCACCTTCTTCACTAGTAAGGTCTTCTTCACCTTCTTTGTTTGCAATGTTGCCTTCCGTTTCATCTTCTTCATCGGGTGAAATCTCTGAAGCTAGTAACCCGGTGAATAAGAAGAATAAGAAAAGAAAGATTAAGAAGAAGAAAGATAAGCGAGGGTCAAAACCTCCAACCACTGTCAAACATGTTGGAAAACAACCAGTTACTCTTAGTCGTGCTAGGAATGTTGATGATTTCAAGATCACCCAAACAACTCGTAAGCCCAAGTGCCCTTGTAGGATTTGTAAGGGTAGCCATCTTCTTAAGGATTGCCCTGGTCTATCCAAGGTTATAGAACTATGGTCTACTCACCCTCACCCATTTCCCCTAAATAGTCCCTCTAATATGGAGGGTATCATACCTGGGAACACCAGAAAGGGTCGCTATGACTCCTCCCTTTGCTGGTTTTTGTCTGTTAGCCTGCTCAGGCGGATGTGGAACTAACAGAGGGTGTGATGCAGGAGCATCGCAAACAACCAGCCAAGCGAGCATGAAGGCAGAAGACAGCTGGAAAGTGCAACATACATTTTACACGTTTTGGAAATGTTTTTGAATCATTAATGTAATGCTTAAAAGAAAGCGTACTTGCGTATTGTAAACAAATCATGAGCGATTCGCTCTCATCTGTAGAATGTAGAGGCATTTATGCCCAGTTAATGAAAGTAGGTAGATTTAAATTCCAGATTTGACGGTTTTAGGAACATGAGGGAAAACGACTATAAACACCCTCATCTGTGTATCATTGTATCAATTAGAATTAGATAATTGTACCATTAGCATAGAACAAGAGAAGAGAGAGTTGTAGAAGAGAGTTGAGAAGAAGAACTCATGTACAGGAGCTTTGAATTAATATATGAAGCTTTAATTCAGATTCATGGTGTTATGATGTTTTCTGTTTGTACATGTTGAATGGTCTGCTTACAGTTGTTTTATGCTATCTGTTATGCATTTACTTTAGTACTGTGAATGTATGTTTTCGTGTTGAAGTTTTAAATTCTGAGAGAAGAAAGAGAATGAGTTTCAATTATTTCTCTTCCTGAGTGAGAGAATTTCTTGCAAGGAGTGCAGTGAAACGTCCGCAAGGTGTGCGTTGATGAAGGTTCAGAGTTCATCTCTGAAAGCTCAAGAGGGATACCATTGTTCTCATTCCAGCAGAAGTGCAAGTGAAGCACATGAGTTGTGCAAGGCGTGTGCAGGCTAGATGAGTCCTTAGAAGATTGTTAACTAAGGTAGAAAAGTGAGAGAGAGACTGCTATATCAGAAGGTGCACATAGTCGAGAGTTCAAATACGCAGAAGTATTTGAAGGTCTGCCGCAAGGAGTGCGAGCAGAGGCCCTTTTTTGAGACTTGAATTTATCAGAGAAGCTTAGAAGGGGTAGTGCCTTTGAAGTATTCAAAGGGAAGTGAAGTGAAGTTGCTTTGCAGAAGGAAGGTCATGGTGAGGGGACATTAGTCCATTTTGCAGAGGTTCTTGGGGGAAGAATCAGACGGTCGAAATTATTTGTGGAGAATCCCCGAAATAGCGAGGACTGTAGGATCTAGGAGAGCTGCGGGGAAGTTAAGCGATTGGAGGAATTCATCCTTCGAGAGGTAGGATCCAATATGGATCGTTGATCGTTACTGTTATACCATCGAGATCATTTCATCATTTTGGGAGTTGTAAGTCCGAAGTGTGGACGAAACCCTTGGTCGCTCGAACTCCCGAAGCGCGAAGTGGATTATCATGTGTGAAAGCGAGGAGCAGAAATTTCGGCGTTTCAGAATTTTGGAATTCGACATTTCAGGGGTCCTGAGGACAAGCGATCGGGACATAGCGGAGCGAAAGACCCGAAGTCGCAAGTCGCGATAGAACTTGATGCGAATTTTTGGATTTCGGAAAATCGGGATTCGGAATACCGAAAGTCTTGATGACAAGCAGTCAAGGGCCTTTGTATTGAAAAACCCGAAGTTGCGAAACCCGAAAATCCTTGAAGTGGCATTTCATCACTTCGGGGATCAGAGTTTCGGATTTCACGTTGACAAGGATTGAGGACACTTCACACCAGGAATCCCGAAGTTGCGAAACACAAAATATTTGTGAAGGCGTTTCGGCATTTCGGTGTTTCGGAATTTGGGAATTAGGGATTTGTGGTGACAAGTGTTTTGGGATTGAGAGTTTCAAACTCCCGGTACTCGAAAACCTGAAATCACGTGGGTCGTCGGATTAGGAGGGTGATGGTCATCCATTGATTCTGTATAGCTGCCATTTCGAAGTTCAGAGCTTCGAAAAGACAGAGGAAATAGCGACAGGAGGATAGCTCAAGTTCTGAAACCTGGGAAAGGTGACAGGTGGTAGGAATTCATGTCAGAGACGGAGGACAGTTGAAAGGATAGGTGGCGAAGTTTCATCAATAGTCGGAGTCAGAATCCGTTGATTGTTTCGAGGATTGGAGAGTCAGGAAACCTCACAACAGGATTCCCAAAGTCCCGAAGTCCGAAACCCCGAAAAGGCGAAAAACCCGGTGAGGAGCCAAAGATTGATGAACGTGTCGGGATTCATAAATTCGACACTTTAGGAGACAAGAGGTCGGGGTTCCTGGCTCTGGAATTCCCGAAGTTGCAAAACCCGATACAGGAGCAGAGGAGGACGCGGTCAGATATTTCGACGTTTCGACATTTCGGGTTTCGGCAAGTGGAAGAGTCGAGGATCTCGACATCAGGGGTCGTGAAACCCCAAAACCCAAAGTCCTTTGTGGCTTGAACGAAGGGGTTGGTTAACCCTCGGTGTGGTTGTAGTGAATATCCTGAGAGGATCTCGGCTCGAGGGCAGGGGGTCTGCGTCAGGGTGGGATCCTGTCGATGTCAGTGGTCTATGGGGAGGCTGCTCCTTTGCCTATGCTAACTCCTCCTCTGAGCTAGTGGATCCACTGTACTGCTCCTCCTCATTTTCCACACTGTCTGCTACCACCTCAATATAATGAATCTCTCCCTTTACCATGCACTTGTGCCCTGGGACCCAAGGGTCTCTGCAATTGAAGCAAAGATTCTTCCTCATAATCTCTCGCCTCATCTCATCATACAAATTCTCCTTTCCCTTCCATTCTCTCTGGAATGGATTTATATCTCGATCCTTCTGGGGTACGAAGGGTTTGGAAAAGGGTTTAGTCTTTGGCCCTGATCCTCTCAAAGGCTTTCTATCTTGGTCCTCTCAAAGGGTTTGTGAGACCCTCTGTGAATAGCATGATCAACCTCGGCTCTGATATATCTGTCACTGCCACGGATACCCACTGAAACTCCGTGATGAACTCCTCTGTTGTGCTAGTTTGTCTCAATTGGGATAGATCGCTGAAGTGTATCTCAGGATCCCTCCTGTCAAGCCTGTCCATGAGTCTCTCTGTGAACTCCCTATAGGAGGTGATGCGACTATGATCTAATGTCACCAATCCATGATTCCACCACTCGTGTGCCTCACCCTCCAAGTGTAAGGTGGCGAAACTGATGGCCTCTGTCTCGATCATTGTTGGACACACCTACCACACTTAGAGTGGGGGTGAATGAGTGTGGGGATCTTTTTCCCAAAACTTCCCTCTTCACAAAAACTCATCAATTAGCATTCAACATTTATTCATTACCCATTGCTGTCATTTATAACCAGTTAGATGTGAGCACATATCAGAAACATATATCAACAATATATCATCAACAAGTCATCACCTCAATGAACACAAAGAACACAAGATGCATGTACAATTTCCTTTTTATTACGGACTACAATCCTTGGGGTTTATCAACAACAACTGAATAGAGTACAACTCTGTAAGAACACCTGCTCTATAATGCAAGACTCATCTTACACCCTCAACATCAACTGAGATGAGGCAACAATCCTCAATAGATATCAATCTGTCAACATGTACGCTACCTTTCAATAGTGCAGCCCCCGTGTGCACGCACCCTGGCTCACTACAACACACATGTGAACGCGGCTAGTGTATAATGCAACAAGCGTATGCTTCTGAGCAACTAGGGTTTTGCTTTTCTTCACATGCTCAGATCCTCTGCAACCTGCAATCACTTTCTCTTTTGTCTTCCACTGTCCAAACTGACTCACAATCAGTCACAACACATCTAATATCTCCATGTTACACATTATTTTCGTCATCCCTCTAACCATTAATGATGTAAACCTATCTGTTGCCTTCAGAGGGGTTAGTGGCCTGAGTTCCTGAAGAGAGAAGTGAGAAGAACTTTTCCTAAGAAAAGAAGTTGCATTTTCCCTTGTAAAAACCCTGTAAAAAAGGAAGTTCGCAGGTTGCTATATAGGCAGGGTGCGAGAATTCTTGATTCTCTCAGGTTGCACCATAGCTAGGGTGTGAGATGTTCACAGGTTTCTCTATAGGAAGGGTGCGAGAATGCCTACACGTGGGAAAAACAGGCGTTTTCTCGAATCTTCTAGAAGGAGAAACTTCTATGGTGAGGTGGCATCCGAATGGTTTGGATCTTACTCACTTTCATGATTTAGTGGGATCATCCTAACCTCCTCACCTTATCCTCTTCAACTTATAAAAGGAGAGGATTTCTCATGGAGAAAGTTAGCTTTGGTTGGCTTGGAATTATTAGCTTGGTTAGAGTGGCTTTGAGATTTGCTTTGTCAAGATAGATTGCGAGTAGCTATCAGATCCATGGTTTCAGAATTCTTGGAGCAAGAAGTGTGTGGGGAATGAAGGACAGTTGGAAGGGACCTTATGACATCAAGGCCATGGTTGTAATTTCTCTTCCACATTTAATATGATACAGTAATATGATTCTTTCCTATAAAGCTTGTTGTGTTTTATTGTATGATTCCTTGATCACATACATAGGTTTATATTGAGTTTATGCTATTACTATCACTTTGGTTGGTTGCGTTCTTTT
>ML785622.1:316968-378124 GCA_009831015.1 Picea engelmannii | reverse complement strand
CAATACTTTATCATTTAAATATTCCTTCTTGATTTTGTCACTTCATTTTATCATTTAAATAATCTTTATTGATTTTGCCACTTTACTTTATCATTTAAATAATGATTTCTTCTTTTCAAGCACTTTGACTTCTTTGACCTTTTGGGACTTCAAGCCATCATATAGGGGTCCTTCAACTTCGTAGAGCCATAACTCTCAAATCGTGAGGAGCTATGTGACATTCCACATACCACCAGAAATGGCATGTCAAGCACTATCCATCTAGGATAGTTTCACCAACAACTTCACTGATCTTCATCTCATTAATCCACATGCAATCATGGGTCCTCCAACCATTCTTCTAGGATAACTCAATTCGTAAAGCATCTTCCCGTGAGGACTTTCACCATAAGGGGACCACTTTGGAGTTCATCCATTTGTGCACCTTATCAACCATGATAATACAATAATGATTCATCTTTGCATCAATTCACCACTGCATCATATATATCAACTATGCATCATGTATCAATGACAACTCATTGATCCATCTTCATCAATGCATCATATCAATGATCCATATTTATCAATTGGTTTCCACTTGGACATCTATCATTCTCATCAAGGGCATCATATCAATGATCCATCTTTATCAATTGGTTTCCACTTGGACATCTATCATTCTCATCAATGCATAGTCATTGTTCATCAATCATCAATCAATCAATTACTTGACATCAATCAAACCAAACCATTTACATCAATGACATATGATCCAACAATATCCCAAATAATCAAACCATTGGCATCAATGACAACATGATCCAACAATCATCTGGTTGAACTTGTAGTATGTGTCTAGCTTTTGTACCCAAGCTCTGGCGGTGCATTTGAACGATCCGTCGAAAGAAGGTATGGTGAGTTTACCAACATTTTGGATGAAATCAATGTTATTCCCCTTTTGCTACTACGGTCCTCCTCTCTGTGGCTCTCTTGGGCCATTCCTAAATCTGAGCCCACAATACTTGACTAAGGTCATGCCCCGATGGAAGTCACGACCCAATGATGCATACTCCCTCATGTACACTGTAATGTCCTCTGCATGAGTGGGAGACCTCTGTGCTATCGATAGTTGTGCTGCTACTGGGAGTGCCCTCTAGAAATTGGGAAACAAAGCTCTGGGAATCCTACTCGAAGAGGTGTATGTGTGAGTAGGAGACTGGGGTCTACTTCCTGCCTCCAAGTTCCCATGTGCTTCATGTGGGGCTTATGTGCTCGGGGTTCCCACTATAGCCAATCTATCAGCCATCTGTGCCAAGGACTGGGTCATGGCCCTTTGACTAGCTACCATATCGCTGATAACCTACGTGAAGGTTGCATCTAGCTCCATGGGGGCCTTACCACTACCCTCTAGTTGCTCATATCTGTCACCTAGCATCCTCTTTGCATCGCGCTCAGCCTCACGCTATGCCCTTCTCTTTGATTCCCTGTGCGCCTCTTCCTCTTCCTCTAAGCTGGGTGGGAAAGGAGGAAAGTCAGGCCTAGACCTTCTTTCCTTGCACCTGTTGTAAGTGACATATTCATCACCTACGTGCTCACAACCCTCTGGGTCTTCTGCTGCACTCATAGTCTTTAGTCACAGACTGGCAGGACTAAAGCTCTGCTACCATTGTAATGCTCGTAAATTGGATAGTCTAGGAAATATTGCTAATGTGTGTGTAGGATCAATGGTTTAAAACATATAAATGATCATACAAATAACAAATGCGACAAAGACTGCAAAGTTTATATTATGATATCTCTGCGAAGTACAAATGTCGAATGCGGTTGAATAAAATGAATCACTTGGCTAGATCAAATGACAAAAGGATCTTAGCTAGAATACAATAAGTAAACTAAAAGATAATACCTGATAATAGATGAGTACTATGGGTTCAATGGATGACCTGGAACTGTGGCAGCTCGCACAGTAACTACTAAAAGTACAGAAAGTTCGCCCTGGTGGATAAACTTCTCGAAATGGCCTGGAAGCTATCCCAAATGGTGCACCATGCTCTAGCTCTCAGTCCTGATGACTGACCAGACCCTCTGTTGGTGTCTCTAGACCCCCGATGGATCCCCCTGGGGGAATGCACCCCTCTCACTGAAAAAATGCACCCTAGTGATTCCACAGTTAGAATCAGATGAGATGTATCTCAAAATGATTGCCTTGGCCTACTGGGAAATGGGCCAGAAGGGTTTCCCTGGATCTGATCTAATGATCGGTCAGGAACCCCGAATTTGTGCGCCAAAAGTGTCACACTCCCAACTCTGGAAAATGTGCCCCAGATGATTTCTCCATTGGAATTTGATGAGGAACCAAGAGAAAGATTCGCCTTACCTTCCTCTCAACTGGATCATAGGGGAATCTCTGAACTCTCCCTGGATGGGACAAGTCGATCCACTGAACCTCCTCAAGATCTGCGCCCTCACCTTGGATAAGTGCGGCCTTACTATTGGACCATGTGTAACTACTGTTGAAGAATGATGGAAGACCTGTGTGATCTTCCCAATGACTAGGGTGTGTCTCTCAACACTGAAATCAACTAACTGGTGTCTCCCTCTTGGAATCCACTGAACCATCTCTCCCGAGATGCACCTCTCTCCTCAATGACAAGTCATAATATGCATAATGATGAATTAGGTCCCTGACCCTTATCTTATATTCTAAACCCTAATTCACTGCTGAAACCCTAATTCGATGTTGACTTCCAAATTTAGCTCGTTTGTTCTATTTTTAGCTCATAATGGCTTAAAAGCGCTTTTAACCAGTTTTAGCTCAATGTCACTTTCCGAACATAACACCTTTGATTGGAGTGACCTCTAGTAACCATGTTCACCCCTTTTCTAGCCCTGGCTATAGTCTAACGGGGTAGTTTAGACCATTAAGCCTCCTCTCTGGAGCTCCTATTTGGAAAGGAAAATTACAGACATGCTACACTTAAAATGTGATATTTGGGATGCATGCGACACATTATGAAAACATTGAAATTTTATGTGTAATGGATTTCCCTCCAAAGTGTAAAGTCAAGAGAGGAAAATGATGGCCAAAACACTTTATAGATTCTTCAATGCAAGGGTGGTGGATTCAGAGAACATGGTAGAAGATACAAACAATCATAAAATAATATCAATATATATTTCATTCCCGAGGCATAAATACCTATGCTCAGAATATAAATGACTTAGAGCATGGCCATCGACCAATACACCGCAGATCCATGATGATATTGACTAAGGAGATGACCACTAAAGATACAATGTGGATCCATTTCTCCATGACACGACCAAATCACAACCATGGAAGAATACAGAGTGGAGCTACGATATGACAAGAAGATATCCATAGACAAATACAAAGTGGATCTGTGTATACCCGTTAAATGATTTCCATCACAACCTAGGAAGATCACTTAAACCATGGTCTTCGTCCTGATCCCAAAATAGTATGATTATGTCCATGTGAATAAATGTTTTGATGTTGAACATGGTAGACACTGCTTGATTATCGGTCATTGATGTATACTGTTTACAAGCGTGAGGGAAATCACCAATGATGTCAATGACTCCCAAGGTACCTATAGTACATTCCAATGAATGTGAATAATGAGTTGAATTCGAACATCCGTGGAATCAATAAATCAGGGGTAATTGATGTAAACCATCTGTCAAAAGAGAGGAAGCCTGTCATTGAGGCATGCAGGTTCCAAGGTATCATTGTGTTTCTAAATCTAATCCCTTTATAATGTGCTGAAGTCGACAGGAAAAGATTCGTTGAAGGAGGGCCTTGATGTATCCCCCATCATCGACACAAAACGATCATAGGAAAGTGATATGAGATAGTGAATATGGATTGACACACAAATGGAAACTTATAATACTGTATATGGTTGATCTGAAGTGAAAAAATTCCCTTGAACATTATGAGGCACGACAAAAAACTTGGCATCTTTCAAATTGTTTGAGAAATGGACCAAAACACAATGCGATAATGAATGGGGCACTCTTTAGATGGGTCGAAGGAGTAATAAGAATCATGGGATTGGTATGACTCAAGGGAGAGTAAATTAACCAAATGTAAGGTAAGATGCGAACATGTGCCATGTTCAAGGGCAACAACAACAACTGCCTTAAAGGTTTCAAGACACTTGACCCACTTCCTTCAATTCCCCCCCAATCTAGATAGATGATTACCTCTTTCTTGTTTATTGAGCTTGAGGAGGAAAACAAATACTTGGTATAACTCACCTACGGTAAGTTCCTCTTCCTATGTTTAACGAACTTGAAGAAGTAATGGTTCATCCCCATATGGGCCCTTAAATGTATGATTTTACGAGTCCAGAGTAGGAAAACTTGGTTGTTTTTCATGTTTAGGGAGTTTGAAGATAACTTAAAGAAAACTCCGTAGGTATTCTTTTTCGTAAGTTCAGTCTCCAAATCTTGAAAAGGAATAAAATAATGCGAAGGAGAACCCTTCTAACCAAAGTGGTCAGAGTATTCCTTTTTCCTAGTTAGTCTGTTGGGATCAAAAAAGGGTTAAACTATCACCCAACAGATGACTCTTCGTGACTTTTATCGAGCTTGAAGAATGACGAAGTATGCTCGAACGGATTGCAAGGTTACCAAAAAGTCTTGCTCCATATGTTCCTGCATTAAAAAGACATTCTATGCAAAAATTCATCAACAATCCTTTAAAAACCAACTGAAATTATGGAAAAATATCAAATAAAATGAAATTTCGATGTGAAAAACGTTTTAATAAAAGTAGTTGGTAAGTGGTTAAAAGTAATTTGGGTGAAAAATCTAGTTCATTTGACTTTACACTTTCACCTACCACTTTCACTTGGATTTTTTCCCATTTGTAGCATTTTTTCCGGTGTTTATTGTGGGAGCTTCGGGCCATCGTTTGTTATTCTGTCCAGACTAGATTAGAGATCTGACCCTCCTCTTTCTTTTCAATGTTTTCATGTTTGTTTTTATGCAAGTTTTGGCTATTTTGGGGATCTTTAGGAACCTCTATTGCACCCTACTAGGGTGGAGCTCTCGTAAGGCATCGCGGGGGTTCCATATTAGATATTTGCGCCTTGGTTCCTTTGACTAGGGAGCACCAACGCTCTGTAATAGATTGTAGGGGGATGCCAGGCACAAAACAAAAAAAAAATGCATGGTTTAACTGTTTAGGAAATCGTTTTTGGACTTGGGGAGTTTGACTAATGATATTAAATGTTGATTTGAAGGGATTTTGATAGCCAATATGCTCAATTGGAAGGAAAGAGAACACAAAAATGATGATTTGGCTACATTGCATGAACCTCAAGCTAGGGTAGCTCTCTAGAATTGTGGTTTACTGCAAATTTTCAAGATACAGAACATGCGAAAGGAGACACTTCTCCTTGAGCATCTGATTTTATTATGGGATGATGACGAGTAGGATTTCTAAGTGGGATCTCATCTTTTAGAGATCAAAATCGAGGATGTGTACTTTCTTATGGGGCTCTCTAGAAGGGGAGCACCCATCATCTAATCCAGACATCGTTCCATGCCATTGTAGACTGATGACTACATAGCACGGTTCTGTATGTGGGGATCCCACAAGGAAAGTGGCATGATATTCATTAAGGATGTGAGAGATCTTCCATTATGAGCTATCCTCTTTACCATTACCAAACTGACAAGAAGCACCAATCCTCATCTGGCTTCCAAATCACATATGGCATACACAGTTGAGTGCATTGAGACGAAGATCTTCAATTGGTGTGCATGATTTCTAGCAAATGAAAAAGATCAGATTTCTAGATATAGATCAGGGAGGAAGAAAAAATTTGGGTATGGATATTTCTTGGTATCGTTCTTCCTAGAATGAATACCCCTGATGCAACCACATATTTCTTTGATAGAGCATATGATATCTGAGCTTTAGATGGAGAATGAGCCTTCATCATTTTCTTTTACTGTCGATTTATTTGCATGGTGGATGAGGTAGATCATTATGATAGAAGACTATCCTTATGTCGGGATGGACTTCAAAGGTAGTGCGGATTTAATGCTCCCTGAAGGGGCACAATGGGACGCATCAGGTAGATTCGAAAATGTGACCTTGCAAAAAGTGTTTTTTGATTTTTTATAATATTTTTTTTTTATGGTACAAAGAGGGATATAAACATGTTTGTTTTTCTTCATGCAGACAGAAGGATGACCACCCAGCTCAAATGTTTCCATTTGGACGATGCAGTGGTGCTCAGGTAGCAACAGAGGCAAGTGGCGGAGCTGGAAGACTCCACGAGGTAGAGATAAATATCAGGGGGATTACCATGGGTGTCCCTTCTATGAGATTGCGAGATGTGCATTATCACCTGTAGAGGCACATAGTGGGTGTACCAAAGATTCAAAAAATTGGATTGAGTATGGAATAGATGCGATTAAGTTGACAAACCACAAGTTGGGAATCAATACTAATGATTATTCCACAACATTATTGGTTGTAGGTCCAAGACAGGTCCCTCTTGAGCTTACCAATTCGCCATAATGGTAAATGGTGCAAGCTACATAAGCTAAGTTTCAGGTGTGTCGGCTAGCGCCATCTGCAAATTGAAAATGTATAGGGAAATATGCTGACATCTACACATTCAAGAAAAAAGCAGGGTATAAGTAGATAAGGATGAAACAAAACTCTTACACGCAGAAAAAAAGACACACCAAAACAAATCATATGGTACAGTAATGTACAAAGAACACATGCAAGATTTTCTAATCATAATACTTTTTCAGGTAGATCCTGTTGCGAGCCTCACTGAGAGGGATTCCATCATAATCGAATAATTCATAGGCACCTCTTTGTAGCACATGTTTATGATGTAAGGTCGATGCCACATAGGCTCTAATTTCCATGCTCCAAGTTTATCATAGTCTTGGTCATAGAATAGGACCATATATCCTTCTATGAATATGCGAGGTCGGACACACTATCATATTGGGTCTTTATGCATTTTTGATATGTATCGTTAATGAAAGCAACATCATGATGGGTTTCATCCAAATTCGTTAGATATAGAGAATTTTCTTCTTTGATAGAGGTATTGGGTAGGAGCTCTACGACTATCTTTAGAGATGGAATCTCGCATTCAATCGAAAACACCGCTTCTAATGCATATACCAAATGGAAATGTGTGAATCCAGTGGCGGTTTTAACCTAAGTCTGATAGGCCCAGAGTGTTGAGAAAATTTGCAAATGCCAATTGGTTTTGTTCACCCCCACCATGAATTGAAGCAAAGTTTTTGGAACCTTGTTGATGGCTTCAACTTGTCCATTGACTTGAGGATAGTAAGGGGATGAGTTTTCATGTCGAAAACCCATCTTGGTATGCAATTCACTCATCATATGATTTTGGAAATGAGATTCCTGGTTAGTTACAATAGCTCGTGGGACTCCAAATGTTGGGATGATGTGATTAAATACAAAAAAGTGGTGCAGTTCGACCATCGTTTAGAAATGTAGGCATAACCTCAACCCATTTACTGAAATACTCAAATGCGACGATAATATAACCATGCCCCCCGATTGAGGTAGGATTACATTGCATGAAATCAACACCCCATTTTGTAAAGGGGCTGATGGCGATGACATGATGGAGAAGAGATGGGTGGGTACATGTTTTCTTCTGAAATATTTGACAGAGTGGGCATTTTTTAACAGCCTCAATGTAGTCTTTGAAAATGGTTGGCCAAAATTAACCGGCACATAATATCTTCTGGTTTGTAGCCATCCCAGAGAGATGAACGCCACAAGATCCTAGGTGACAGTCATTTAAAACATGCTCAACCTCTTCACGGGTCAAACAACGTCGTAGAATAATATGAATACCATGATGATATAAAGTGTTTCCAACAATGAGGTAGTATTTTGAATGACGTCTAATACTATGTCTTTCGTCACACGAAATACCTAGTTGGAAGCATTGGGTCTGGATATATAAAAGAATGTCTCCATACCATGGGTTAGACATACTGATAAGGAACAACGAATCATCTAGAAGGGAACCATTTGGGTTAGTTTCCTCGTCGGTATGGGGAAGATCAAAAATTAATTCGGAAAAAAACTAACGATTTTTTTGCTTTGGATTTAGTGAATTTGAGATCAAATTCCTGAAGAATGACGATCCATTTTGAATATTTCCCCCCAAGTAATTGATGAGTCAATATGTGGTACATGGGGTTCGAGTCAACAATAACCTTGGTAGTGCGAAGTAAGATGTAGTGTCGAAATATTTTGACAACGATGACCACTGCCAAATCTAACTTCTCAACATGAGAATATCGAAGTTCAGGACTTGAAAGGTTGTTACTTAAATAAAATATAATATGTTCTGCACCATCGTTGTCCCGTTGAACTAACACCATAGCAATAGTGGAAGTGGAGGCGACCAAGTAAATGATATAATCTCTTATATAGTTAGGGGGGTGTATTAGTGGTGTATGCATCAAAGCATGTTTGAGAGCGTCAAATGAGCATTGAGAAATTTCATCCCAGATGAAAGGGACATCCTTTTGCATCAATCTCATGAATCCTTTCATAATTTCTTCGTAATTGTAGATGAAACAACGTATACAGTTTTCCTTACCTTGCAAAATTTGAAGTTGAGTACGGTTGTTCGGAGGAGGTAAAATGGGGATAGATTTCTTTTTTAAGGGATCCACCCTAATCTCGTCTTTGGATACCACGAAGCCTAGGACTCTTCCTAATTCGACAACAAAAAAACATTTGTTGGAATTCAAACGTATGTTATAATGATGAAATCTAAGAAATATCTCTCTTATATGACCAATATGATCTTTTCGATGAGCCGAATGAGTTGGAAAGTCATCGAGGTAGGGCTAAAAAATATGCTTGATATCGTGGAAAGCGTACGACATGGCCCGCTGAAAAGTGGCTTCAACATTTTTAAGGCCAAAGGGTAATTTATGATATGAGAAAGTCCCCCATGGGTAGATGAAGGTTGTTTTGTGTTGATAAATTGGTAGGATATCTATCTGGTTATATCCTGAGAAGCCATCCATAAAAGAGAAAATTACGCTTCTGACACAATTATCGACAATTTGGTCGATGAAGGGCGTAGGGTAATTATCTTTCGGATAAGACTTATTGAGATCCCTATAGTCGACAAAAAATCAAATTGTCTCTTGTTTCTTTGTGACCGAAACGATGTTGGAAACCCATTCGGTCAGATGTACGGGGTAAATGAAACCAGATTTCAATAATTTTTCTACTTATGCCTTTATTGTCGCAGTTTTCTTAGGATGAACAAGGAGAAGTTTTTGTCGTACAGGTTTAGCTCCAGGGTAAGTTTTAATTTCATGCACAATGAACGTAGGGTCGATCCATGATATTTCTTCGTAGCTCCAGGAAAAAATAACGTTGAATTCTTTACACAAGGTGGTGCAGTTTTGAATTTCTTCAGTTGAACAATTCACACCTAGTTTTATGTTTTCCACGACACCTTCTTTTTCTGATATGTTTACATTGATGTTTTGTGATATGTTTCCTAAATTTACTTTGGAGATAGTATCTTGAGTGAGTATCGAATATTGAGGATCGTCGAAAATATTGGAGGGAAAGATAGCTTGAACATATTTCTCGATTTCATCCAAACTGGGAAGAAAGGATGAGCAATGGTGGTTATCATCCCATGATGACTCTTCGATATTAAGCATTTCCATAATGGATTGATCGGATGGAAAAATCTGTAGGATGTAATCAAAGGTCGAGGTTAAGGAATATAACCAAGTTGGTAATGAATAAGAATTAGACGCCATGAGATGTTGGTCATCAGATGAAGGAGAGGCAGATTGAATGGATTCGTATTCAGCTTTGGGGGGACTAAGTGGCATAGTGTCACCTAGTGTATCGAATTCTAAAGGACTAGGTATAATACAAGGATCATATGATTCAAGGGATTGATGTATCGTTTTCAAAATCATATTTATCGTTGCGATATGCTGCAAAATTTGAGGAATAGGTGTGGGGAAAGATACTATGAGTGAAGAATATTTCAGTATACCTACCCCTACACTTTCATAAGTAATCTTTGAGTCCCCCAAAAATGGAATATTTTTGGATGTTTGATTGCGATCATCAAGTGTATAGTGATCTAACTGATCGATGGTAACTATTTTTCCTTGATGAGGAAACTTGACACATCGAAAAACCAAAGAGGCCACAACAGTCATAGCATAAAACTTGTTTCTTCCAAGCAATAAGTTATAATCTAGAGGAGTGTCGACTACTTCCACATCGACAGAAACACTTTTCCCCCCTAGTTGAACGACTAATGATTGCAATAGTCCATGAGGTATGAAACCGAGTCCATCAAATTCTTTCAACATGGTAGGATATTGATTAAGACCAAGTGATTTAAGACCTTTATAACAGGCTAAGGACATGACACAGGTCAATGCTCCTTCATCCAATATAGTGCAATGAATATGTTGATTGTGAACAACAACATTGATTTGAAACACAATTTGGTGAGAGAGACTTGATTTAAAATTGTCCAGGTTAAACATGATATTATTGGATGACTCGAGATCTATAGCTCCAATGGACACCAAGAGAGTCCTATGCTGACTAGGGAAATTTTGTAGCACTTCGAGAGCCGACATTGCACAAGGTGCTTGGGCCAAATATTCAACAATGTTGTAGTTCTAGGAAGCATGAGAGTTGGGATTAAAGGTCAACTTTCAAATACTATTCTTGCGTGGACGTAATATAGAGTCAAAGGTAGGTTTCTCAATCTGGAGAGGTCCAGATGGAGGGGTAACAGAAGTGGAAGGTGGATCAGCCACGGTTCCATTAGTTACACTTTCTTTACTGGTTTTCCCTTGAGGTGTGTCATATGTTGTAGTTCTAGTGGTCAAATATACACCATTGAACATATAAATATGTGCACTTGAGGAAGCATCCTTGTTAGGAGGATGACTTGGGTTTCCTCCTTGCAGAGGTACAGGATTTTGTGCAACCAATGACTGCTGCTGTGGAAAAGGATGTGTCAAAACAATGGGTTGGTAATTTTCTTTAAATAATTTTGATACTTCTTCCCGGTGGGGATAGTCTCTTGTGTAATTATCTTCAACACATATGAGATAGGGAAATTTTAGTTTTTGGTGTGGTTGTTTTTCAGCAACAGGTGGTTGTTTTTTTTTTTTTTTTATATATATATATTTTCTGTTTGATTAGTACTTTTATTTGATTTATTTTTACTCTTCTTTCCCCTTTAGATTGTTGTGGTGAAGTAGACTGAACTACATTTACTTCAAAAAATTTAGTTGGGGGGGAATTAGATGGGATAAAATTCTATACTGTAGTTGGGGTAGAGACTGAATGATTTGTAGTCCTAGTCGACTGTGAGGCAGGTTGATTTTTGACAGAATCGATAACGCCATCAAAATGAGCGGTAGATGATGGCTTGGATGGATCAGTTGATGTATGAGGAGAATTTGGGATCAATTCGTATAAAGCACCCGATTGGGAATAAACCAAATCTAGATATTGGGCACGAGAAATAGCTTCATCTTCTGTAACTACGCCTCCCATTGCTACATCACGAGCAATAGGTGGTAACAAGGATTTTGTGAACCATTTTGCCAACAATTGGTCTGGGATGGTAGCTTTGATCAACCATCTTCGTTGTCTCCACTCATGAATATGATCGGAAATGTGTACAGAGTTATTATGACGAAGGAAGGTCAAAAGTTTTGTTCCAGTTTCGTATCTGATTGGCAGTTGAAAATGGGTGAGGAAAGCCATTGCAAGTGAATTGAAATCTTGAAAAGATTTGCATTTCAATTCGGTGTACCATTTTGCTGCGGAAACCATAAGAGTACGTTGGAAAAGACACAAAATAGTAGAGTCATCCATCAAGGAGTTTGATGAACACCAAATATGAAATTTCATGACATGATTATTCAGATTTTCTCTAGGTTTACCGTCAAATTTTGGAATATCTGACGGTAACTTGGAGATAATTACTAGCCAAAAAGGTGAGTGCAAAATGGGATCATTTTTCAATCTCGACAGGTCCGGGAGATCTAAAGTAGCCAAAAGAGGTAACCGTCGAATTCTTTGAGGATGATACTGGTGAGACATGGGAACACCAATAGGACCGTAAACTGGTTGTTTTGGGAAGTAATATCAAGATTTTCCTCCCATTTTTGGCTGTTGTGGATTTTGGCCAGCAAAAGTAGGATTCATTTGTTGGGGAACTTGGGTAAAAAGTGAAGGAAAACCCATTTGACCCTGAGGGGGATAACCAGTGTAACCCAGGGGAGTTAACCAGTTTGACCCTAAGAAGGGTAACCGATTTGACCATGGGGAGGATAACCAATTTGGCCATGATGAGGGTAACCAGTTTGACCTTGAGGAGGGTAACCAGTCTGACCTTGTGGAGGAAAGATGATTGACTATGAGGACCCCAAGTGGGATTTGGGACGCCTAGGAATGGTTGTCCGTAGTACAGTCCTGAAGGGTTAGGACTTAAATATCCTCTTGGTGGGTTTGGATGAAAATATCCTCCTTGAGGTGGTGGATTAAAAGATCCTCCCTAAGGTGGTCCCCAAGTTTGTTATGGGTTTTCGAAAAAAGAACTTGGAACTTGGCCCATTGCCATAGGTTGGGTAATGACTGGGACTTGTCCCCCAAATGAGGATTTCCTTGAGGTAGGGATTTTTCCACTAAATGAGGGTTCCCCCACAGTAGGAATTTGTCCACTAATGAAGGATTCCCCCCCAGTAGGTATTTTTCCCCCAATCGAGACTTGTGGTATGGTAGGGTTTTACATTGTATGATGGGAAGGTGTCCCAAGAGGATTCTATGGTGTGAATGAAGTTGTTGCTTGAAGATGCATTGTTGGTGTAACTGTCATAGTATTTTGTAAATGAATAGGAATGAAAAGACCTGTATCACTCGTTATTTTTCTTGAAGTGGTAGTGGTATTAAGTGTTGGTCTAGTAGGGTGGTCAGGGTACTGACTTGATGGTCCTTCATATGCACTAATGGTGACAGATGTATGTGGAGGGATAAAGAGTGGTCGATTCAAATTGAATTTTTCATAAATATCACGACCTAATGGAGTTCTCCATAGAAGATGAACATCAATTTGATGTGGATCTACCATTTTGGTAGAGAAGACAGGGGTTTTATAATATTCATTTGTACTGGGTTGTTCTGATTCCATGTCAACTTCTTCAAATGGTCTTGATGATAATCTAGGATAATCTTCAACTATGATATTTCTTGAAGAGTCTACTCAGAGAAGAAGTGGATAAAGAGGGTTGGTCAATGCTGGGTTTGCAGGAAGGAGAAGACCTTCCTGAACTATTATGATTGCTCCCTTATGATGTTCAATCAAAGGAGTAACAACACTCCCTGTGTCCGAATATTTTTCAACTTCTTCACGGAAAGTGTCTTCAATTGAATTAAGAGGTAAGGGCTTGTAGTCTTCTAGGGGAAACCCTTGCATCCTACGTGGTCGATGAAGACCTTTGTCATCCACAATGCCAATATTAAGGACAAGTAGGGTGAACAAACAACACTCGCTAAAAATCTAGAAAACCAACAAGAAAAACAATAATTTCTCCTAATGAACTTACTAGTTGGTGATGAAATGCAACATCATAAGAACAAAATGAGAAGGGAATAGGATTGAGAGGGTGGACCGATTATGTTGGCGAACTTCTTAACAAACTTACGCCTTGTTGCAAGTTCCATTACGGGTTTACCCGCAGGTTACCCTCCAAGGAGCCCGAGTGAGTTTGACCAACGTCTGAACCATGTACAAGAAATAATTCCCTTCGTCGTCACCTCGTTTATAGACCCCAAACAAGAATTCACACATTCCCCAAATTATCAAAAATAAAATCTTTTTAATTTCCAAGACCAATGCATATGTAGTTCTGCAAATTATCTTTGTTTGATTTTTAGATGCAAGCAATGACATGCTTCTAATGCTTCGTTTTTTCACTAATAATGAAAATTTTCACAACGAAAGTGGCATAGAACAAGAAGAAAAATATCGTCCAAACAAAGATACTCACAAAAGGAATCAAAGAAAATGAAACTCAGTCAAACATAGATCCAAAAAAGATAAAAAAGTCGAGGAAATCACACTCAATAATATTTGAAAAGTGAGCAGAAAGACATTATATCAAACCTAGGTTGTGGCAATCAATCAAGTTTCAATTCCTTCAAACAAATTAAGACTGACAAGGACCTCAATGACCAACAAACCATTGCAGATTCCTCCAATCAGGTAGATAACCGATGAACGTGAGAAACAAGAATCGAACCAATGAAAGGTAAAATAAACCAGTATCGCAATCTTGGAAGGATTTACAATCTCAACAAAGATCAATAACAGTTCTTTGAACCAAACAATGTAAAAAACAAATGGAAGATTCCTGGGTAAAAAATCCTTGATCAACAGAACTGAGAAGAACATGGCATACCTGAATATTCTCACAAATATGAGAGGGTGGCACTCATTTCTTAAAGGAGACAGGGTAGAGTGGTGCTCCCTGTAAGGCTTCTGGGGAGCACCAGTGTGACAGTGGTGCCCTGGTGGCCACTGCAGGGGAGAGCCAGTTATGGGAAAGTTAAAAAAATGTTGAAAAAAGGATAAAAACTCTGGGAGATCCAGTTAGTGGCTCTGTGAAGCTTTCAATAAGGAAAAGGAAAAAAGGGAATTGATTCAAAATCAAGCATCAATCGAGACCTAATGATGGGAAAAATGATTTATATGATCCAAGGAAAGACTAGTCAAAGTCGATTCCTAGCAGAGTCACCGATTTATATTACAGAATGTTTCCCTTGCGGACATGTGAAATCTCCCTTGGATTCATAGACCCCTATTACCAAGAAATGAAAGTACAAATTGCTGGTATATTCCTTTTAGATCTAATTCAATTAACCGAACAAGAAGAATGAAAGTGTGACATACCTTATTCTGGTGATTGTCCTTGATGCTCCAAACTTAGGCTTGATTCCTAAGCTCCTTAAGACATATGGAATCCTACAAATAAAAACAAAGATATATTTCTTCCACTCTATATAATTAACCAAATAGATCTACCTATGAAGAATGTATGACAATAGACAAGTAAATGTGAAAGTACACATACTTGAAGGAAATAGGCCAAGTATATTAATTTGAGAACCCAAAAATATACTTACAATTTGAGTTTGAATATGCAACAAATCCTCTAGGATCTCTTTGTCCAACCCTTGCATGAACAATGTAAGATTAAAATAATGATGCTATTATTGATTTCTTCCTCCCCCTTCACCATGGAAATGCCTTCAATTTATAGTCATGAGAAGTACAACCACCATGAAAAAATGAGGGATATGGACCCTTTAGGTTTGGATTAGATCCTAAGGTGAATCCCAAGCATGAGGGTCAAACATAACTAACCCAATCTGAGAGAGGTGGCCCATAGAATTTGGTGGAGAAGATCCCCCTTTTTCCTCAACAAGAATGGAGCTCCCCCATAGTGAGAGACATGGAGCCATCCTAGCAGTGGCGCTCCCCTAACATGACAAAGTGGGCACCATGACACTCCCCTAGAATGGCTAGGGGGTGCCACCCTTCGTAAATGCTCAAAAGTAGGTTGAAATTTCCAAGGAAAAGGTGTGTCTTGACTACCAAATGATGGGGATTTTCCTTCTAATATGCTTTAGGGGTTGTGGGAAGTGTTTTTATGGTTTCAATTGAGTTGTGACACTTATGAAGCACGTTACCACACTTTCACACTTGCGACAGATTAGGTGTGAAACTTATGATGTGATGTTTGCACCACATGCAACACTTAGAATGTGATATTTGTGACGCATGCGACACATTATGAAAGCGTGGAAATTTTATGTGTAATAGATACCAATCTCTTATAGATCTTCGTAGACACCAATCTACTCGAGACACCAATCCCCACCGCTAAGAACCAACTTAGAAAGATACACCAATATCTGAGCTTCACCAACCTTCATTGAGTCTACTTTCTATTTCTGCGTTCACCAAATCTTCTTGTTTCTTTTTCCTTTACCATGTCTGCTCACTACATCTGCCTTTACCAGGTCTTACCAAAATTTGAATTTTCAAATGACAACTTTCCCAAAGCTTTCTATTTTGGCCCTCTTCCCAAGAACAAAATTTTGAAACATGCCACATATCCAATTTTGTAAATATGATTCTAAAACTTTTACCTGAGGTATTTCTGTATGTCTCCTCTATCACTGCAAAATCTCAAGGTCTCAAACAACCCATAAAATAAGTTATAGCAAAAGTACTGAGTCGACTTGTTTGAAATTGATTTGAGGAGCATTCAAGAACACTAAATTACACAGAGCTTATATTTGAAAGTATAGTGACCCAACATCTAAGAGTTTTATCACATGTACACCAAGATCTATCCTTCGTCTCTTCAAAATCTTAAGGTTTGAAACATCCTAGAAAATAAGTTATAGAAAAAGTTCCAAGATGACCTGTTTGAAACTGATTTTAGGAGCATTTAAGAACCCCAACTTCCACAGGGAATATCTCCAAAAGTATAGAAAAACAACATATCATAATTTTACCACATGTACACCAAGATCTCTCCTCTGTCTCTGCAAAATCTCACGATCCGAAACATCCTAGAAAATAAGTTATAGAAAAAGTGCCAAGATGACATGTTTGAAACTTATTTCAGGAGAATTCGATAACCCTCACTTCCACAGGGCATATCTCCAAAAGTATAACGAACCAAAATCTCATATTTTTACCATAACTACACCAATATCTCTCTTGCATCTCTACAGAATATCAAGGTCTGAAACATCACAAAAAATAATTTATAGCGAAAGTACCAAGCTAACATGTTTGAAACAAATTTCAAGAGAATCGAAGAACCCTAAATTCCACAAAGCATATCTTCGAAAGTATAGTGAACTAAGATTTTAAAATTTTACTACAGGTACACCAAGATCTCTTCTTTGTCTCTTCCAAATTGAAAGGTCTAAAACGTCCGAGAAGAAATGTCATTGAGAAAATGCCAGGATGACCTGAAAATTATTTCACAATTCAATCTTTGCTAATCCATTTTTCACATACACACACTTTCTCTCAATGCTTTCTCTTTTTATACTTTTTCATAACCCTTCATGAAGGGGCGTGTCTATTAATTAAATAATTAATTCCCAATACCATTGGAAAATACCTCAAATACCATGGGAAAATACCCCAAACCCATGGGTTTGAAACCACCATTTCACTTTTTAATTTGTCACATGCACCCCTATTTTAATATACTTGTAGACCTATATATATAAATCAATCTTGGAAATGTTGTGTGTATTGTAATACCATAATATGACATTAATGACATTATTAATCCTTTGACATCAATGGAAATAATTTCAACACCTCTCACAAGACTTTAACCCAAATTAAGTTGTAAAAAACTAAACCAAAACATAATTGTAATTATGAATTGATTTTAATAATGTTATTATTAATTATGTTAATCTTTCAAAGTGATAGTTTAGTAGCATCAACGAGTTTTGAGATAGAATGCATACTACTAAAATTATGATGCAAAATGGTATGAACAATGACACGTGTAAGTTTTCTTTAGTATCGTAGAACACAATCCAACTACCTATCAATGAATGGGCATTGAAAATTAAAAAATTAACTCACTTGAATAAATCCCTTGGAGCCAAGCTCTTGATTAGCATTAGATAAACTTTAATAAATTCCAAATAATAAACCCTAAAATAGAAAAGGACAAAACTAGATAGTTGCAATATTTTTATTGTTATTCTCTTTATTTTTGAATGTATAAATAAACCCCATACATAGAAGAACTCACTAAAAACATTGTAGTACATTTTGTTAAATAACTCACTAAAAACATTGTAGTACATTTTGTTTACACAAGATGTTTTGGGAACCATTTAAAGTATTTCCTTGAAATTGAAGGATGGTATAGGATGAAGTACAACAAAGGAGGAGAGGCTTTGAAACATTATACTTTTGTCTCCTAAGAATCACTTTTTAGACTATTTTGTTGTAGGGACCCAAATTAATTCACCAAATTGTAGATAAGAACTTTATTGAAAATTTGACAAAACTGCTTAGAAATATTTGGCCAAATGATCGAGGGGATAGATATGCAAATGATTTTTATTAAATTTGGTACTTTCACTTGTTAAATGCTTAATATATCTTCTCTTTATTTTTAGTTTATTAAATATATAAAAAAATAAGTTATATTCATAATTAAAAATTCAATCACTAAAGTTGTTCCTTTCAATTTAGGGATTTGACAATCTCAATATTAGTAATTCAAGAAAGACTAATTCATATACAATGTTAATCCACATTGTGATTCATGCCTTATTGGTTAATCACTAAAGTTGTTCCTTTCAATTTAGGGATCTGACATCTCAATATTAGTAATTCAAGAAAGACTAATTCATATACAATGTTAATCCACATTGTGATTCATGCCTTATTGGTTAATTGCTTCCCCGACCTTTTGGGCATTGTGGATGGAAATTTAGTTAAAGATCTAACTTTTTATGAGAAGAATCATCTATCCAAATGGAGAGTGTAGAGAAGGGGTAAAAAACCATATAGATAATGAATGATAGTGCAAATCTATAGAACCTTGATGGAGGAGTCTTCAATTTGTTCAATTTCTAAGTTGGTTGTAGAGGACATTCAATGACCTATCTCCACACACTGCATGTCAATAGGAGAAGGCCACTAACACACATTCCCCACTCTTTTTTGTTTTGGCTTACTCTCTCTCCATTATGTTGAGTGTACATTACAAAATTTCCACAAAATCTAATTTGAGATATATTAAAATTTTACTAGAGGAGATTTAAAATTTTCTTTCAAGGTCGTCTTCCAACTCTATTCTAATTGTAAACCTTTTCACTTCTATAAATTAGCTCTTGTCAACAATTAAATATTCTACTTTTGATATATGGAAAAGTAATGTGTATTTGAATTTGAGTTGTTGACAATTTACACAACAATTTTGTTATATGTTAGTACTAATCAATTAACTAAAATATCCAATACATTATCTAAAATCATTGTTATTTTCTATAGGAGGAGTTGTTGCATGGACAATATCAATGTCTTCACAAAATAATTTAACCACATATATTTTTCACTGATGTGTACATATTTTCCTATAAGAGAACACGTTTTAAGCTCCATCTTATAGCAATTCAAACAAAGAATGCCTTCTTTCAGCATGAATTTGCATTTTTTTAGATATATCTCCCTTCCTTTGCTTATATGTCTAGAAGGAATCATCCTTAACGTTATAATTCCTATATTGATTATTGGGGAGCTGGATAGATTCTATTGAACCAAAACACATTTATATTTTGATGATTCTAATTACGGTGTAGGTGTTTTGTATTGATTATAAACATGTTTATTCATTGTTTAAGGTCTCTTAAGATGTTGTATTTTATATATTTTGTATACTTTCCTTGTTATTGTATCTTTGTATTTCATCTATAAATATAGATAATATTAGAGGAACAAGATCAAGAGATGAAGATGAATGTAGAAAATGATCAGATTAAAAGAGAAAGGGGAAAAATATAGCAAAAGAGAACACCATAGTAAAGGTGAGTTATAATTATATAATTTATGAAATTTATATAATATTTAAATATATGAATTTGTTTTTATTAAGACTCGTGTTTACAACTCTAACCCTTAATCCTTAATGATTAATAATTCTATACTTTGTTGTAAAAAAGTAAAGGAAAAAAGAAGACATTTTAAGCCTCAAATAAGATAGAACAAATATTTACAAAAGGAAAATCCAATATTTGAGTATAGACAATCATCAAATCTTCAATAGAGTCGATCATCGCTTTGTATGATTTATCTTGTATTTTTTCTTGGATATTGTAGAGTAATTTCAAGTTTTAGCTTGGATCCACCTAAAGGGTTACCAAAGAATTATATCAATGTGATCAAAATCACACAAGGAACTTTTGAGATAGGTCTCTTGCAATAGTATGGTTGGATCCACATAAAAAAAAAGTGCTACTTGAGGACCATACTAATGCAATCAATGTCATGCAAGGAATATAATTTTGAGATAGGAATATTATTTTTTAAACTATGGTAGGAGTATTACTTTTTTATGAGTAGTATTTCACTACCCATTCTATAGAGTGATAGTGATGTTAATTACATTTCTATTACAAAAGATGTAATTAAACTACTTATACATTTAACGAGTCAAATTAAGGTATAGAATATTTGCGAAATATTTTTCACTATATATGCATGCTATAGGTCTTATGCAATAGTTTTTTAACAATGATTTTAACTATGAGATAGTAATTAGATTTCACACAAAACTAAAGAAGATAATTGTCAAAATTTAAATGCTATAATTGAGATGTTGAAATTAAAATAACACACATAACTGAAAGGAATTGAATTGTTGAATTAATATTACACACTCAATTGAAATACAAGGAATTGAAATTCTTTTATTCTACTCCTATTCTAACGAGTCATGGATCTCTCATTTTCATGGGGCCCTTTCTTACTAAATTACATTATGTTAAAATATTAAAAACATGGAAATGAAAAGAATAATACTAAGTCATGGAAATGAAAAGAGAAAATTAACACATAAAAATGAAAAGAAAATATAATAATATTACTTACAATTGATCTTCAATACAATCTTCCTTGGAATCTACTCTTTGTTCTTCATCTCTTCTTGTCTTGGGATCACTCCTAGTTTCTTATCTTTTGTCTAAACTATAATACAACAAGTCTTCTAATTTTAAAAAGAGACTAATACAACAAACTCCAAAATTACTTAGAGTGAAAATATGATCTAACCATATTAATTGGAAAGAATCTCAACTAAATAGAACTACATAACCAAAATAATCGTATATCTCAATTTACAATCTCAAATCAAATTAACTGATATCTAATCCCAACTAATATTATTATAATACAATTATTATTAGTTGACATCCTAACTAATATAATTTCCTATTCAACCAATATTAATTGGGAAATGTTTCTAAGTAATATAATTATATATTATTATTATAATAAATGAACTATATATCATATTGTACAATATTCACAAATTTGAACCATAATATAGTAAAATCTCACAAATGGTATGAACAAATCATCCTCTTATACTTTATACTGGTGCTAAAAATATACCATATTTTGGATTCATCGTCTTCCATCAACCAGAAATGTTGTCGGTCCCACAACTACCAATTATGTTCACTTGATGTAGACATCTTGCCACATTTATTGCCATGGATGCTTTGATTATGGAGTAGTACTTGCATCATGAAACCACTTTTTACAGGTTTTCAACTTTGTACTTCATTTTTGTGCTTCATTAGATTCATTTCTAGTTTTCGATTTAATGGATTTTATTTATTATTATTATTTTTAATAATATAGATAAAAAAAACATCCCATGTGTATCATATGTTGGTATTGAGATTACCACATTGTAGCTAGAAGAAATATCATTATATTTAATCTGAAAAATGTCTCTAGAATGGAACTATGAATTGTTAAAGTAGAGGGAGAACCTCCTGGTTTGAGGGAAGGCTAAAAGGAATCTCCAAAATATAGATATGTAAATCTATCTTTGAAGTATTCAATAATATTTATTATTTGTAATGGATATGGAAAGTAAATATAATTGCAGCGTCAACATGTATGGGATTAAATGATAACACTTTAGTGTCCTCCTCCCAACCAAGTTGTGATTGGTTTGATAATGACACAAAAGAACATTGGAAAGGATCGTGATGGAACATCTTTATTCTATTTTTTTTTGTCAAGAATTTCCCCTTCACAAATCTGTTTTTCAAATAAATTATCCCCCATGGTACTATAAGGGTTTATAAGGGTTTATGCATTGAGATTTATTTTTTATTTTTATTTATTTATTTTTAACTTATTTTTTTAAATGCATTTATTATTAGTATTATTTAACAAATAATACATTTGAAATATTGAAAAATTAAACAAATATTAGATCTTGATTCAAGATTTTGTAGTGGTTGTGTATGATAGACAACAACTTGGAAGGTTTTATAGCAATACTATAATGTTTTGTAGCAAAATAGAAGGTTCTACAACAAAACTAGAGCATTTTGCAGTAAGACTATAACAATCTATAGTAGCCTATAATGTTCTACAACAAACTAGAAGGTTTTGTAGCAATGTTGTAGTGTTTTGCAACAACTTGTAGCAGAGTAAAAGAATCTTTTACATCCACGTTGTAGCTCTCTGCAACACCTTGTAGTGTTTTGCATCATGGAAAAGTAAAGATTGGAGATAGTTAGAATTAAACCAAAATAATTATTTTGCAACTTATACATGGGCATCTTGTTGGTTGCAAAATTTAAAAAGAAACATGTAAAAACAAAGATTTTTTTTCCAAAACATCATAAGGTCTAATGGCACCCCAAAATGGAGTTTTCACCATGTTAGGGTCCCACCCTAAATCCCCTAGTTAGTGAAATATATGTTTACTTAATATATTGAGGGTCATCTCTATTAAATAAGGTCCACTAGTTAGTGGTTGGGGTCTCATTATGGAGGTGCACTAGATGGTTAGGATTTTGGTCAATTAGAAAATATATTGTGTAGTAGAAGGTATGCAATCAATTGTTAAGTGAATATTACTGTGTTTGGAGGTTTGTTGATGTTGGAGGTTTCCCCCTCAAAGTGACTAGTAAACATTGCATCTAGTTCTGAATGTCAATAAAGGTTTGCTTACTGTTTTTATTTCTCAATTTTGTTTCTATTTATTTTCGTTCCTTGACTATATTTCGTTCTGTCTTTCTCTGTTTATTTGTTTTCCTCACCTACATGCCATCTATTTTGCATTGAATATTTAGTTTCATCTAAGAAAGAACATCACAAATGGTATTGTGTTAACACACACTCCAATTTCAATTCCTTTTTTGGGATAAAGATGTGTGATAATGCCTTTAAATAACATAAAGATATGTCATTCAGTAAGTAAACTTATATTTGGGGAAAAATACACGTAGAAAATACAATAGGAATAACCTGGTTGGAGACCCTTGTAAGTTGTGTTGGTACCCCTTGAATAGTACTACACCAAACAACACATGCATATGGAATTGTCTTCCATGTACTTGATCCTAGCCTTACATAATTTGTTCATAAGTCTTGTTTTTATAGTAAAATGAGAATAACACTCGGGGAGATCACTCTCTTGTTCTAGGGAATCAGGTAGTACGACTAAGAGTATGGTCTATCCTCCTTAGTTGGTGTTGTGAAAGATATGGGTGACTACTATTCTTGGAAAACCTTAGGTATATCATAGATATATAACACTTAACACTCCCCTATCTCTAGGACTGTACAAACCCTAGCGTCATCCTATAAACCCTAGCTTCTACAACACAAGTAGTGAAATGCGTACACAATTTCCATTATCATGAATTTGGGAATTTCATTAGTATAATAATACTCAACAGGGAATCTGAGGCCTACTTACACCACTTCATGAGACATAGCTTAAAATAATCCTTACACAATGTTGATCAACATGGTGTCACTCTTCAATAAAAAAAAATTGTGTGGACTTTCTCAGACCATTATATGTGACCCCTCTCCACAGATTCCTCTTGGGACAGTGATCATGTTGGGCTAGCTCTTGGAAAACCTCTTCGATGGACCTAATGGTTCCATGTAAAACACCCACAACATGTTAGTCATAGATTAAGTACATAAAATAGTTAATTCTCTTTCCCAATTAGTTAGCAAAATGGAAACCAATATGTCTTCCCTCATTGCACAAGATGGCCTATGTTTTGACCTGATTGCGAACTTGAAGGGAAAGCCTGAGGAGGGTGAAATTTTATTTGGTGAAGGATCCCATAAGGGTAAGAACCTTTAGGATGAATAATATCCCACTAATCACTTCTCATTTTTTGGTTGTTCTCACAATCCAATGCCTTGCCTCCCTAAAGTTGATTCAAATAAGTTTGATGGGTCAAATCCAATTGGTTGGATTGACCAAATGGAGCATTGATTTTCCCTTCATGCCATAGAAAATAAACTAGTGAAGCTCATAATTAGGGTCCTATATCTAGATAGGAAATGTTGGTATTAGTGGAAATGACATAAGAGCACATCTCTAGGGTTCACTACATGGAGGCAATTTGTGAAAGCCCTATTTTCCTGCTTTATCAGAGATACCATTTTTTGGGAATAACTTACCAAATTGCACCAAATAGGTATAATGGAATACTATATTGATCCTTTTGAACATTTGGTTTTTAGAACATAAAATTTAATGGATGATTTTTTAAGAAATGCTTTATTAGTGGTCTTGAGGAAGAAATCAAAGCCCAAGAAGAGATGAACCACCCTGCTACTTGGTTGGAGGCCACTCAACTTGCTCTTCATGCCCAAGTTATATCCTATGGTCAATCTAAATGCCTCAAATTTTCTCCATGTCCCCAACCAAATATGGTATCTCCTCAACGACTTACCCCACCACTCAAGGTCCACAAGTTGACATGGGTTGAAATATCAACTTAAGGGTCTCTACTACAATTTTGATGAAAAATATTCTCTAGGGCATAAACATAAGGAGAATGAATTATTTATGGCCATTTCTAAGGACATTTTTGATGAGGAATTTGATGGTAGGACTCAAGAATAAGTCACTCCCATATCTGAGGAAGTTCCTCTTCCTAACTAACCAGGTGAAGAACCCCACATATCTATTCACGCTGATATTTCTTCTCCTTTAGACATTAAAGTTGGTCAATTATAACAAATAGTGGAAGGTCATTGTCTTAATTGACAATGGTAGCACCCATAATTTCATCCATCGTTGCATTTCCCAAGAAACACATTGTTATATCCATGTTGTTAACAAATTTCTAATTATGATTGCTAATGGAGGATATATTAAATGTGGTGTCTAGTGTGAAAATGTGAAACTTCAAATGGGTGAGTACTCCTTGAAAAATCTCATGTTTTCCATTGAAATGGATGGATGTGATATTGTTTTGGGTGTTGAATTTCTATGAACATTAGACCCCATCACCACAGACTTCCTAGAACTATACATGAGTTTTCAGAAGCGTGGAAATTCCTACATTCTCAAAGGTCTCAAAGTATTCTATCCATAAATCATCAACTCATACCATATGGAAAAGCTTCTTAAAAAGGGTCATTATGGCATTATTGCATACTTGAATGCTATTCAAGACTTTGAGAATGTTCTCATCTAGTTCATCTAGATTTGTAGTTAGTATTAGACAAACACCTACAAGTCTTTAAACATATCAAAGGATTACCACCCTCATGTGGAGAGCATGATCATAGCATGCCACCACTTCCGGGTAGCCTACCACTCAACGTGTGGCCACATCATCATCATTTTTCCTAAAAGAATGAAATATAAAATATTGTGCAAGAGCTATTAGATGTTGCTATCATTCATCCTAGTACTAGCCCCTACTCTTCCCTAGTTGTCATGGTCCTTAAAAATGAAGGCACTTAGCACACATGTCCTAATTTTTGTGGCCTTAACAACTTGATAGTTAAAGATAAATTCCCCATTCCAATCATTGGTGATTTCTTAGATGAGCTAAATGGAGAACAATTCTTCACCAAACTTTATCTTTTCTTTGGTTATCACTAAATTTGCATGAAGGAATATGCTATTCCCAAAGCTATTTTTCATGCTTATGATAGTCATTATAAGTTTTTGGTGATGCCATTTAGTATTTGTAATTCACTTTCAACCTTTAAGAGCCTTGTGCACCGCATATTTAATCCCCTTTTACGTTTTTTTGTCCTAGGTCTTCTTTGTTGACATCTTGGTGTTGATTGATGGGGTTGGATGGATCTATGTTGTCAATAGGGGTTCTCCCCAATTAAAGGTCTCAATTAGAACTTACATTGATTGGAATAGGAAACTTTTGTAGATTATGGCTTGACAAATTTTATTAGTTTGGGGTTTTACCACTTGCAACACAGTTCACTGTTTAGTTTTTTTTTAGATTAAGTGAATGAAATGCAACTACTTAAAATGCAAAAAGTAGAGTAATGCCCGATCTAAACTAAATAAACCAAGGGAATAAACATATCACCAATTATATCACTACTTTATATATTTAGAAAAAAAGTAATTATGGAAATAAAAGAAGAAATCTTAAATAACCATATGCATAGAAGAAAGGTATGAAAATGAACAACCAATTACAATACTATGCTTATAGCTATAGACAAACAATTTGTGAGACAAACAAAATAAGACAAATTTTCTCATTCATGAGAAAAGTCTACACTATAAAATCATATGCTTAGACCATTCCAAAACTCAATAAAATAGTAGAATAAGGTCTATGCATTAAAACCTTCGGAACTAAAATTTCTCTCCAAAATAGCTTGGCCAACAATGACATCTCATTCATTAATTTTCTAAAATAGTTTACAAAATTGTAGAAGAAAAAATCCTCTTCTCAATCGAATTCATCTTACTTATACAAAAGAAGAAAGGGGAAAAGCCCATCATTTTAGTACATTTGGTTAGCTAATTGTTTCCCCTTCTTGCTTGTTGGGTTCCCCCATCACATTTTCCTTTCTCCTATCTAAGGGTTCGATTTCTTTTTCCTATTTAGATCCCCTTATTGTCCATTTGAATCCCCTTCTCTAGGAGAGTGCTCCACTTGGCTCGATGAAGCGTCTTCCCTTTCTTTTCTCCAGCTTCTTACTTAAGACATCCATGCCTCAAAAGTGTGATTGAGTGCATCTCCCTTAGGAAAAATGTGTTTTTTAAAGGAAGATTTATATGATTCAATAAGTTGCCTTATTATTTTCTCAAATTTCTCCATCTTGTGTAGTAAAGTTTTGATCATTGTTATATCCTTTGTAGGAACCTCGATGAACTTTTGGATGGATTCTTCATCAACTTCAAGAAGAGACTTGATATCTTTTCTGTTGGTGCTAATACAATCGTCCAAGTCCTTAGATACATATGCTTGTGGAAAAAAATTGTCTTTTGGTCCAAAAGAAAGAAAATGTCAAGTGTTTTCCATATTTTCTATGACCTACCACATTATAGTAGAGTTTGTTACTTTGTATGTAATCTCCTTGAGGGCATTGTGAGTTCTGTGCTTCTAGTATCTTAGGCCATAATCCATTTCTTCAAGGTATTTTGAGGTGAATATAGAAACTTCAGGAGGGATTTCTCCTAGGGAAGATTGTCAGTCTCTCATTTTGTCAAATTGTAAGTGAGCTTATTGATAGGCAAGTTCCCATACTTGGATATGAATCATGGCATCAACTATATCTTAGCCTTGGACCTGCACATATTGTGCTTTGTCATTGATTTCCCTTTATTCATTGTTCAACTCATTTTGCACCTTGAAGGAATAATCAATGAAATCTAAAGATTGATATTTGTTGGACTTATATAGTTAACCCAATTTTTTAGCAAGGCGATTTTTCTTTCATACTCTATTTTCTTCTCAACATCCACATCCTCATGGACATTAGCCTGTGCAATAACTAAACTAATGGAAGGAAAGGAAGGAAAACTCATCTTTCTTGTGTCCATCACCATGGTCTTAGTACTAAGCACCATTTTAGAATCTAAACTTATTCTCCTTCATTTGTGATTTTTCCTTATCACTTCCTTCCTTTTCTTATCAAATGTAAACTATTGCAAATTGACAACTTCATCAATTAGTGTTGACATAGGACCATCACCTTCTACAATCATGCCTATACCAAAGGTACTGGAAAATGTTTGAGTAATGAAGACTTCTTCCATTGGTGAAGAATATCGTTGCTCCATATCGATTTGATTAACATTGCTCTACTATGCCAATCTTTATTCTTCTTGTCTTATCTCTTTAGTGTGAGTACCATCCCATTTTTCTTCGTTAATTCTTCTTCCATTCTCTTATGCTTTTCAACTTCTCTTCTAGCTAGTTCTTGTTGCTTTATTTTTTCTTCTCTGGCTTCATATTTCAATTCTTCTTTGCTTTTCCTATATTTTTCTTCTTCAGTGTCAACTTTATTTCCCTTAGTTTCAACGTCTTTGGCTTTCATATATGCTTCTTGATTCTTCTTGGTTTCAACATCTTCCTTGAACTTCTTTTCAACTTTTTCTTTGTTGGCTAATATTTCTGCCTTGGCTCTAGCATCAACCTCTTTATTATTTCTTAGCTACTTTTATTTACGATTTTTCTTTTCTTTTGGCCTCAACCTCCGCTTTGTATTTCTCTAGTGCTTCCAGTCTTCTATTTTGCTATTACTTTCTCTTCTCCCGAAAGGCTTATCTTTCACTAGTAACACTTTTAGCTTCCTCTTTCTTTTTCTCTCTCTTTATCCTCAATAATAACTTGCATATTATTGGATTCTTCTTCATGAGTTAATGATATTTTATGAGATGTTTCAATTTTATTCTCTTCATGCTTGTAAGGGAGATATATCTTCATCTCAACTTTGTTTTTTGTAATGATGTTTAGGGGATCATGCATTTGATTTCATTTTAGCTTAAAATGATATTTCTCAATCTTCTCTCCTTCCATCTTGGCACAAGTATAATATCTTAGTCTATACATGCCTATTTATAATGGATAAGTTGGGCACAACTTCCTTTGATGCTTCATCAAACATGCATTGAAACCATGTAATTTTGTTTGATATCCAATCTCCCTAATACGCAACTTGTTCGATGAAAGGGTATGTAAATATAGTGGAAATGCAATTAGACCTTTGTAATGTAAAATAATGTCTCCAAATTTTAGCCATATCCTTAGCAACTTAAATTTCATGAATCTTGTTATCAACCTTTGGCAGCCCTTGCAAAAGCTATCAACTTTGTTAACTTTGTTGTTTCAGTGATATAAAATTTTCACTGAGCCTCCACCATCGTTGCCACCACCTTAACATTACAATAAATATATAGAATCATTAATTATAGCTTAGGTGCAGCTAAGGTTTAATTCAAATTTTCCACCACCACCTTCGCCATCCTACCACAAGTGCAACCACAGTTATTGAAAATCACAAATGATTTAATTTCAAGTCAAAAGATCATAAATGCCTATGGCCGATGAAGATGCATCAATACAAAAATTTATGAACCAATTAGGATCATCAAACATCGCGTCTTTTCCAATGTTTAATCTATGTAAATGAAAAATGTATTCATGGTGAGTGAGGGTAATAGGAATAATCTAGAAATATCATATAAAAGTAGTGTATTTGCTGACGTAAGCAGTAACAAAGCTTTTCCCATGTTAAAATTTAAGTATTTTTCTACATACAAATGAGAAGTAATTCTCATCATTGGTTTTTTAATATTATTATTATATGTAGGTTATTATTATAACTATTAACTATTATTATATCTAATTATAATAATATAATAGTACTATTCTAAGTTTTTTATTATTCTAATTCTAATACAATTATTAATTGTAATATTATTATTATTATATTCTATTCTAGGTTTTTAATTATTCTAATCCTAATACTATTATTAATTATAATATTATTATTATTATTTTGATAATTAGGTTATTATTATTATTATTATAATTACATTGTTATTTTAAAGTAATTTTGCAATGTTTTTATTATTATTAATTATTATTATTTTGATAACTAAGTTATTATTATGTGAAGAATTTCGGTCGGGGAGGATCTACTAGCGATGGTCGAAGATTCTAGATTATTGGGTTCTATTACAAGAGGCCTAAATTCAACCTTTCTCACTTTGATCCCAAAGGCGAATAAACCTACTTCTTTTGAAGACTTTCATCCTATCTCCCTTTGCAATTTATGCTATAAAATTATTTCAAAAATTATAGCAAATTGAATCAAACCTTTTCTCTCTGTTGCTATCTCTCATGAGCAGATGGGTTTCCTCAAAGGCAGATATGTTCAGGACGCAATCAGTACAACCCACGAGACTTTACACAGCATAAGAAAAAAACAAGTTGAAAGCACTGATCCTTAAACTGGATTTAAGGAAAGCTTTTGATTGCATTGACTGAGACCTTCTTAGAATGATCCTCCACAAGGTTGGACTGGGGCTTCATTTGACAAACTGGATAATGTCTTGTGTCACTTTGTCTACTTTCGTTGTTCTAATCAATGGAAAGGCTACTGAATTCTTCAGAAGTGGAAGGGGAGTCAAACAAGGTTGTCCATTATCCCCACTTCTCTTCATCCTGGTGATGGAAGGGCTTAGTCTTTTACTGAAGCATAGTTATGCGGAAGGCCGATTATCAGGGATTAAAGTTGCCAGACTGACCAATATCCTTCATCTCCTGTTTGTGAACGATATCCTTATCATATCAAAAGCCAACTTGGCCGAATGGAAAGTGATCGACAACCTTATCAGTTTTTTCTACAAAGCGACGGGGCTTTTGATGAATTTAACCAAATCCACTGTCCATTTCGAAGGATTATTAGACCTTGATCTGATATCCTTCAAGACCTTGTTGCCTTACTCTTTTACCGATCTCTCACAAGGCTTTCGCTACTTGGGTTACTTCTTAAAGACAGACACTCCTCGTGCAATAGATTAGGAATGGTTGGTTAATAGAGTCACAAACAGGATAAATTTATGGTGCAACAGATGGCTTTCACTGGGGGGAAGATACATTTTGGTTAAAACTGTTCTGGAAGGACAATCAGTCTATTGGATGTCCCTCGAAGCCTTACCCATGATGGTTTTAAATAAAATCAGAAAATTGATGTTTCAATTTCTCTAGTCTGGTCATTCGGATACTCAGCATCTACACCTCTGTTGATGGGAGGTACTTTCTCGGCTGAAAAAGCTCTGGGGTTGGGGCTTCCGTAATCTCAACATCTTCAATCTGGCATTAAATGGTTCAACTTCATGGAGGGTTTTAAATCAAACAAGTCTCTGGCAGAAGGTTGTCTACAACAAATACTTGAAAAATACTACTCTCATCAACTGGCTTAGACAACCTTCTCATCATTGTGCTTCTCCTTCGAAAATCTAGTCCAGCCTCATTCGAGCTCTCCCAGTCATTCTTCATTGGCTCCGCTGGTGTCCTGGAGCCGGCTTTCTTATTACTGTTGGTCGTGATATGATTTTGGGAATGGGTGAAAGTTCACTCCTCACTGCAGAGCTTTTAACAACATTAAAGGCAAATAACATATCCACATTGGCGCACGCTTCACTAACATTTGATCCTTTCTCATTTGCTACGGTTTGGAGAAACAATGCCGAGATGGGGCTATTGGACACTCTCGCAAGCGAATGGAACAAATTTACATCGGCGCTTAGTCAAGTCGGCATTACTCTCCAAGAAGGCACGGTAGATCAGCTACTTTAGATCGGTGGAGATTCATCTGGTTCTCTTACTGTACAACACTGCTACAAAGCCATCCTGTCTACACAACAATTACCATTGAGGAACAGTTGGAAGGCAAATTTCTGGAAATGGAGAATTTAGTTAAAAATTCTCCTATTTTTTTGGATGGTCGCCGAGTTAAAAATTCTAACCTGGGACACATTACAACGGAAGGGGTGGATGGGTCCTGGAATTTTCCCACTGTGCAAAGCAACCACTGATGATAATGCACACTTATTCATAAATTGTTCCTTCACGCAGGCAGCCTGGGAAAATATACTTTCGATTCTAAAATTAAACTTTTCTTGGAGTGGTCACAGTTTAAATGATTGTATGGAGTCTTGGACACGCATCAAAGCTGCTCCAAAAAAACTTCCTGTCTTGTTGTGTTGGTACCTGTGGCTAGAACGAAACAAAGCCCTGTTCGAAGGGAAGCCGCCAACAATCATTTCGGTTGTCCATCAGACACTTTGTCTACTCACTAAATCTCCTTTAGCTGTAAACTTCCAACCTTCTAGGCAGTCTCCGATTTTTCGACTAAATGGATACACCATGGCCTTCTTTGATGGGGCTTCCTCAGCGGGCAGATTACTCTGTGGGGCAGGGGGATCACTGAAAAGAACATTTGGTCCGTATATTAGATAGTTTTTTAATTGTGGAACAGGTTCAAATACAAAAGCCGAATTAGTTGGAGCATGGGCTACTTTCACCTTGGCTAAATTACTGAATATTCGCCAAATCCATATTTTTGGAGACTCCAAAGTAGTCATTGAATGGCTGAATAAAAAATCAATCTCTAGGTGGTCAATATAGAAGGTTGGAAGTGACGTACTCGTTAGTTGGCATCATCATTTCAAAGAATCAACGACCAACATATCTATAGGAAATCAAACGAGGTAACAGACAAATTATCCAAAAGAGCTCTCTCTGCACCAAAGGGAAGATTAAACTACTTTAGTTGGGATGGAGGAGTGGAGAGCTCACATCAGTTCATTAAAATTTTCTAACAGACCTTAATTTCAGAATTTGTATTTCACCATTTTGTTATGATTCTTCTTGCTATGTAATTTTTGAAGTAGAACACTCGAGTGTAATGTATTCCCTACTTTCCGGAAAGAAGACTTTCTTGGATCGCTGACAAGTCATTGTAAACAAAAAATTATTCAATATAATTTCGTGTGAATTTTCTTCCGGAAAAAAAAAAAGTTATTATTATTATTATTAGTATTATTATTATAATTACATGGTTACTTTAAGGTAACTTTTGTAATGATTTTATTATTATTAACTATTATTATTTTGATAACTAGGTTATTATTAGTATTATTATTATAATTACAATGTTACTTTAAGTAACTTAAGTTATTATCAATAGTATTATATTTAGGTTATTATAACTATTAATTATTATAATTATTATAACTAAGTTATTATTATCATAAAGTAATTAGTGTATTTAGTCTTATTTCATTTGTTTTTAGGTTTTTGTTGTAGCTGACATTTTAGGTTTTTACTCATTATTTTTTGTCGTAGGTTAAATGTTCTACAAAACAAAGGTTTTCCAGTGGATTTTTTTGGAAACATTTGCTCGAAATCCAACACAAAATTGTTAGATCATTAGATTTCAACGATTATTTATGTATAATTAGAGTGTGGGTTTTTTAGCATGCTAAATCCATTTCTGCATTCTAAATTGGATTTTAAACAACAAAAAATCATGCATATTTATATCATCGGATTTCGACAAAAAAATAATTTAATAGAATAGTTATACAATGCCATTATTTTTAGTATTTATAAGTTGTTCTTCATCTTATCTCATCCTTAACTTTGTATCCTAATAATGGATGTTGTTGTGGATCCAAAACTTCAACCAATATCAAACATTACCCTGAATATTTCCAACCAACATGAAAAAAAACTCTCACTACATAAATCTCAATCATAAAACAAAAAATAATTATAATTTTTATAATTAAATGAAATTAAATAAAAACTTAAACCAAACTACATAGCATCAATAATTGTATTCTAACTAAAAAATTTAGAAAAAAATAATTATATTTTAAACTAAGAAATTAGAAAAAAACAATATAAAAAATAATTATATTGTATCATTAATTCATCACATTGTAAAGATAGAAAATTATCGAAAATGTAAAACGATAGGATTATCTCCACTTTATAGAACATATATAACCTCTAACAAACCAAGAGACCAAGCAGATATGATAGTACCTAAAGAAAATCTAGATAGCAAACAAAACCAAGCAAACATGAAATGATATATTTTTTTTAATTAATAAAATTATTATCAAAATAATATATAATTAAATAATTTTTAAGAAAAAAATATAATTAAATAAATGTAAATATTTTTTTCAAAATAATATATAATTAAATATTTTTTTAGAAAAATATATAATTAAATATTTTTTTAGAAAAATATATAATTAAATAAATGATAAATATTTTGTTAATTAAATATTATTTTTTTAATTTAAATTTAATTACTATTATGATGGTTTTGAGTTTTAAATACCATTTTAAAATGAAGAAAAGTGTTCACGGATTTCCCCACACATATTTCAAAGAATGAAATTACATTTCGTATATTCTTTTTAGAATTATGTTTCTTTTAAAAGGATAAAAAAGTAATAACGTCATCCTTGTATGTGTTCCTCTCCCTTATAGTGTAGGATAGATATTCCTGATGTAATTCTAACATAATATAATTCAAAAAATATAGAGTCCATAATATTTGCTCAAAAAAAGAAGCATAGTTTGATTGTTCAATGTTAAATATAATAATAACAATAATAATAATTTATTTTTAAGGTCACGGTTAAGCCACATCAAATTGGTGTATGAGACCCTCTTGTTTGTGGGACAAGGAAATTTTTTCCGCCCAACGATTTGATTGGTAAAGTCTATGGAGGTATACATACCCTACCCCCTCTGGATTTGAACTTGTGACCTCTTAAGAGGAAACACATGTTCTTAACCATTAGGCCCACTCAAGCTGTATATCCATGATTCCATCGAGGTCTATCAATAACTTGTATAGATAAAGACTCCTCTTAAAATATATTCATAAGAATTAAAAGAAAAGAATGTGCAAATATTTGTACTAGATAAAGACTCCTCTTAAAATATATTCATAAGAATTAAAAGAAAAGAGTATGCAAATATTTGTACTAGATAAAGACTCCTCTTAAAGTATATTCATAAGAATTAAAAGAAAAGAGTATGCAAATATTTGTACAATTTTGCCTCTATTATGTTTCTAAATGATGTAAACCCCCTATAGGCTTGTGCAACCTCTTGGTTTAGGATCAAATTTCATAGGAGCCGAAGTGGTTCACGGGTCCTTACAGAACCCCTAAACTCTTACCACATGCCTTTTTCCTTTACTGCACAAAATTTTTGCATTCGCGAGGGTCTTCTTGCTCCAACAGAGTTGTGCTCGTGGCTTCAGGTCATATTTTGGACGTGTTTACTCCGGTGCTCTGGAACTTTGGGACTTTTCCACGCCAAAACAATTGTCACCCAAAACCTTCCGAATAGTCGAATTCTAAACAACTCGAAAATCTATGGTCCACATTTACCTGCCAATTGACGGTCGGGATTAACTCCGGACTTCGGGAGCTTCCCCCTCCAACAACAATTGACACACTTTACCCGAATAACCAAACCGTCGAACTCACAAAGAGTCCAAGGATCAACGGTCCGTGCTCCTCCTCTAGATCAACGATCTAGATTTACTCCGGACTTCGGGGATTTGAGAGATTCTTCATCTCTACGCAATAACGACCAAACTTTCCCGGAGTGTCGAATTGTCGAATCACTCGGGGATCCAACGATTCGTACTCACCCACAAATCTACGATAGAGATTCACTCTGGGACTTTGGAGATTCGGGACTCTGGGTCTATCCTTCAATAGACAACTTAAATATGTCGGAGCAGTGAAGTCCAAAGGACTTAAGGATTAACAACTGCGCTCCTTCTCCTTGGTCAAATGACTACGAGGGATTCTGAATCCTCCCGAACAGATCTCTCCCACTCGGCCTTAAAACAAAGGGGTTTATCCTCTCGGGGACGTACACTCGCTATACCTCCTTGATCTTTGTTACTTGGATGACTCAAATCTGGTGCACACTTTGCGCTTCTCTCCAAAGCTTTGGACTTGAAAAATTCACCTGCGCACTCCTTGCGCTACCTCTTCTGAGCTTGATCAACACTTAGCCAAGTGTTGGCTCTATGCACTCTTGGAAATTCGTCTCTCCTCTGAGATTTTACACTACTTTGAGTGTAGGCACACTCCTTGCGCTCACTCTATGTAAACTTACACTATCTCTCCTGAGCTTTTGAACCTGTAGATGGTTCGACCTCCGTACTCCTTGCGTTAGCATTGTGCACTCCTTGCATTGAGATTTCAGAAGAGAAACAATTGAAACTTATAATAACATTTAGAACTCATTCAACCAACCATTTAGATGCACACACACAACCATAGAGATAACAACATAACATTTATCCACTTACTCAGAGATAAACAAATTCACACTCTCCCAAATTGAAAGAAATTCTCTTCTCCTATATTTCTTCAAACAATAATTTACAAGAGTTTCCACAACCTTCAACAACCAACAACAACAACAACCCTTTCAACAACCAACAACAACAACAACCCTTTCAACAACCTCTTTTGGTCATATATTACATTGATTTATACATGAAGGGGATTCTCAAGCCTTCCCTCCAGAGTATTCTAGTTCTTTCACATCACAATTAAAAGCATCCTACCACTAAGCTAATAAATGAATAATTACAATATTAGATATGAGTCGACGCTCAAAAGATGTACAATCCTATAGGAATTAAAGATAATTACAACCTCCTGGAGCATATACAAAGGCTCTAGCCTAAAGATATCGTGAGATCTTTAGTTACAAAGGTCACAAAATTAAAGTGACACACCCTCCTTGGAATCCAAACCAATTACAATGCATTGTGTTGGATGCTAAGTCATCTTCCACTGTGCCTCATTAAATGATGATGGTGATGCTCCTGCATCATACTCCTCTGGGAAAAATATTCACGGGCTTCTGTCCATGAGCTCCTCCACTTCCTCTCCATGCTTCTGGATGTCTGCTTCAGTTATCCAACTGGCATATTCTGCTGGATGATTCTTCCATTTAACCAGATATTCATAGTAAACCTTTCTCCTGATTCTCTTAGCAATTCTTTGATCTATTTTTTTTTCTATCTGAGGATTCTCTACTATGAGAATCTGTCACCTCCAATGAATCTTCTCTTACTCATTTTTTTCTCCTATGTCATCCATCTTGTTAGGATATAAGTCTGCTACATTAAATATTGGTGAAATTCCAATGTTCCCTGGCAGTTCAATTTCATAAGCATTTGCAACAAATTTTCTGAGTATTTTACACGGTCCTATCTTCTTCATCTTCGATTTATTATATTTCCCTCTTGGAAATATTTCCTTCCTCAGGTGTGCCAAGATTTGGTTTCAATCTCAAAATTCACCTCTTTTTTTATCTGATCTATTATATTGTTGTATCTCTAGCTGCTATCATGTAGCTGATCTTTGATTTGATCATGCAATTTATGTATTTTTGCAGCGAAATATTCTTCTCCTACACTTCAAAATTCAGCGTGCCCCAAATATCTCAATTCTTAAATTCCTCTGGGATGCATTCCATACACTATCTGGAATGAGATCTCACTAGTACTCCTGTTTGGTGAGTCATTAAATGCAAACTCCGCTTGAGGAAAAAATTGATCCCACTGATTGTTATGTTCAGTTACCACACTGCTTAGCATATTCTCCAAACTTGTATTCACTACCTCAGTTTGTCCATCTTTCTGAGGGTGATACGCTGAACTAAAAGACAATTTTGTCCCCAGTTTTTGATCCAGATTATTTTCGGCACAAAATGAGATCGGAGATAAAATAAAGAAATGCACAGAGATATCACATATATTCAATAATATAACAGAAATGTATCAGAGATGCAACCATAAACACAGATATACAGTAATACACGATTTCTATTAATGAAAGAAATGTACAGAGATTGTAAAAATACAGAGTGAAAGACTCGCTAGAATGGTGGCAACGTATCTCTGAGAAGAGATGTGACGACTAATTGCATTCGCAAGAAGATGATTACAATGAGTCTCTAAAGACATTTTTACAATAAGTAGGAATGCCAAAAACCCTAGACATCCAAAAACCTAACCCTAGGAGATGAAGCGCCAAAAGTCATGTGGGCCCTGTTTGGGTAAGTGAGTGCATCAACTTCTCGGGGTCGTAACTTTTGCATACGATCTCCGTTTTAAGCGTGTGATAGCTCATTGGAAATATATCATAGAGGAGATTCATTTTGGGGGCTCAATCATGCCTTTGTCTATCATTTAGAACCTCGATCTTGAAAAACCTTCATTTGGGCCCTCAAAATGGCCCCGGAAGTAAAAAACTGCTAAAAATAGTAAATTGCCAGAAAATTGTTTTGAGCCAGTCAGAAAAGTTGGGTGGCCACCGATATCCACCTAGATCAATCCTCCATCCTTAGGAAGAAATGGTATCCATTGTGTTGAGTTCGCGGGGGAGAGGGAAAAGCATTTGCTAAATTTGCATCTTGGTGAGTTGCTTGCCTTGCTGGAGACGTCGCGCTGCTCAGTTTTTGGAAGTCTATCACGAACCTGTTGAGGCTAAGGATTTTCAAAAATTCGGGATACATGAGAGGATGATGTGCAAAAGGAATCTTTGTGCTTTGCTGCAACCTTGTCGACCTGCTCCTGTTGGATAGAAGGTGTTTGGGGTGAGGTTGTAGTGGTTCCAATGTCCTTCTGTTCCCCTTTTGAACAAATTGTGAAGAAGCTGAATTTTGTAGTATGAGATACTTCCTTGCGACACTTTTTTGGTGGAACAGTAGTCGGAACTACCTCTGGTATTCTATAGATATGACCCCCCAAAGTAACAATGACACTGTGGGGTCGAGACTCATAAAAAACATGGCGCTTCCACATATATGGTTGGCCCAAGAGAACATCAAAGACATCCAGTGGGGAAACATCACATAATACCTCATCCTTGAAGGGCTGGATACTGTATGACAATCGACACTGTTGGCTGACACAAAGATCTCGTCCTTGGCAAAGCCACCCGATGTTGTATGGCTGCGGGTGTGGTGTTGTCGACAATCCCAACTGTTTGACGACCTCTGTTGAGATGAGGTTCTTCTGGCTTCCGCTATCAACAATAAAATATAGAGGGGTCCCCTTCACCCACATATGTGAATGAAAAAGGCGCTCCCCCTCTTCAGGATCTGTTGGTTCTTCAGGTTGAATTGCTGTGGCCGCGACAATAGTAGTGGAGTCTGCATCAATGATCTATTTTTTACCAGTATTTTCAAAATCGGATTCTGAATCAGGGTTCGGTTCCTTGTCTTTGATCTCAGCCACTAATTACTATTTTGAGCGACACTCATCGGTGTTGTGCCAAGAGTTTTTGTGGAAACCGCACCATTTTTCGGTGTCCTTCTTTGTCTTCCCATGACCCTTCTTTTCCTGTGTCTTGGACTGGTTTTCGGGAGATTGTTTGTTAGGGCCGTCTTTGTCATACTTTGGTTGTTGCGAATTTTCAGACCTGAACTCCCATTTGTTCTGGTGCTTAAATTTCTGCTCAATTTTAACAGCATATCGATAAGCAACAACGAGTGATGAGATGTACAAAAAATCCATTTCAGTTTGGATGTATCTGTGTAGAGCCCCACGATATTTCATAACCAAATGTCCCTCAGAGTCTTTGATACCCAGATTGGTGCGCAAGGTATGGAAGGTATTGGTGAACTCTGGAACTGCTTGGCCCCTCTCTTGCAGCAGTGTGGTCCATCTCATGTACTAGTCCTCATAGTTGCCAACAGGGTAATACTGTTCTTTTACCGCATCCAAAAAAAAATCCAAAGTGGGATCGACCCCATATATTCCAGACTCCTCTGTGGAACTTTGTTCCTAGTAAGTTTCCCACCAATGTTTGACATGAGGGAGAACTTTAAAGAGTGCTAAGGGGATCTTTTCTTTGTCAAAAAAATTGTGAATAGAGAAATAACCTTCTAGCAGAGTTAACCATTTTTCTAGGGCTTCTACATCTATCTATCCTTCAAATACATGAATACCAAAATTAACTTGTACCTTGAAAGGTGAGGTGCCTCCAAAGCGGTCGCTTGATGAAGATTCACCTGATGCGATCAATAGGCATTGAAGGATGTGGGCAAAATTCTCCATCATTTCATCCCTCTGTCACTTGAGAGCTTGCTCAAGCAACAGATTGATAGGATCGTCTGCTCCGTCATTTTTCTTTTCTTCCACCATTGAGGGTTTCTTGGGTGTGCGAGAGCGATTTTCTTCAAGAGAGACAAGCTCGAGACCCAACTTTCCATACTCAGACCTCATCGGGGACATGCACTGAAAAAAAACCGATCAAGAACAACCTGCTCTGAAACCACTGATCCAGATTATTTTCGGCACGAAATGAGATCAGAGATAAAATAAATAAATGCACAGAGATATCACAGATATTCAATAATATAACAGAAAATTATCAGAGATGAAACCATAAACATAGATATACAATAATACACGATTTCTATTAATGAAAGAAATGTACAGAGACTGTAAAAATACGGAGTGAAAGACTTGCTATAATGGTGGCGGCTTATCTCTGAGAAGAGATGTGATGACTACTCGCATTCGCAAGAAGATGATTACAATGAGGCTCTGAAATATTTTTTACAATAAGCAGGAATGCTAAAAACCCCAGACATCCAAAAACCTAACCCTAGGAGATGAACTGCCAAAAGTCATGTGGGCCCCGTTTGGGTAAGTGAGTGCATCAACTTCCCGGGGTCGTAACTTTTTCATACGATCTCTGTTTTAGGCGTGTGATATCTCGTTGGAAAGGTATCATCGAGGAGATTAATTTTTGGGGCTCAATCATGCATTTCAATATCATTGAGATCCTCAATCTCGAAAAACCTTCATTTGGGCCCTCAAAATGGCCCCGGAAGTTAAAAACTGCTAAAAATAGTAAATTGCCAAAATTGCCAGAAAACTGTTTTGAGCCAGCCGGAAAAGGTGGGTGGCCACCAATATCCACCTGGATCAATTTCTTCCACAAATTCCTCAAAAAGTGTCCCACAAATTTTGTGTCTCTGTCTGAGACTATACTTTTGGGTAACCCATGCAATCTCAAAATCTCTTTGAAAAATAGATTCGCTATGTGACTAACATCACTTGTTTTGTGACATGGTATAAAATGTGCCATCTTTGAAAACCTATCAAGCACCACAAATATTTAATCATTTTCTCTCTGGGTTCTTGGCAATCGCAAAACAAAATCCATACTTATAGCATCCTACAACCTATCTGGAATATACAATGGTTGATACAATCCTGTGTTCTGCTGCTTTCCTTTAGCACACTGGAAAATTCTACATTTGTCCACAAACTTCTCACATTAGACCTCACGCTTAGCCAACAGTATGGAGAACTTAACTGTGCGTATGTTTTATCATGGCCAAAATGTCTAGCCAATCCTCCACTATGTTTTTCCTTCAACAAATTGTCCCACATTGAGCATTTTGGGATGCACAATCAACTTCCTTTGAATAACAATCCTTCTTGGATTATATACTCCATCCATTGTTTTGTATCCCTTAACAAAGGATTTGTACAAGCTTCATAAGCTTCCTTGAAATCTGGGTCTTCTTGGTACCTCTCCTTAAGGTGTTCAAATCCCAAAGTCTTCTCTGGAATTCCTGCAAGATTAAACATCTCCTGCTCAAAGCATATGCAACTTTTTTAGCACTCCCACTAATATGCTTAATGACAAAAGTAAAATTATGCATGAGTTCGACCCATTTGGCATGTCTCTGGTTCAATTTCCCTTGTCTGGTTATGAACTGCAAAGCATGATTGTTAGTATACAAAATAAACTCTTTTGGTATAAGATAATGTCCACTTTTTCAAATCTTGAATTATAGCATAAAATTCCATGTCACATGTTGAATAATTCCTCTTAGCATCACTCAACTTCTCACTAAAATAATCAATGAGATTATCATCTTGACTTAAAACTACACCGATGGCCACTCCACTTGCATCACATTTGACTTGGAAAGTCTTCCTAAAGTCTGGCAGAATTAAGATAGGTTGTTTTGTCATCTTCTCTTTTAACACTCTAAATCCTTTCTTGGCTTCTTTTGTCCAGTCAAAATATCCATGTTCCTTCTTTATAGTATCCAATATGAGTGCACAAATACTGCTAAAATTCCTAATGAATTTCCTATAAAAGCTTGCTAATCCATGAAAACTTCTTACTTCAAACACACTTCTTAGAGAAGGCCACTCTTTTATAGCCCTCACCTTTTTTGGATCCATATTCAATTCATTTGAAGAGATTACAAATCCCAAATACACAAGTTTTGTCTTCATAAAAGAACATTTCTTCAAATTCACTAACAACTTTTCCTGCTGCAACCTCCTCAACACCATCTTCAAGTGTCTTAAATGATCCTCCTCAACCTTGCTAAAAACTATAATATCATATAAATAAACAATCACAAACTTCCCAATAAAATATTTGAGCACTTCATTCATTAACCTCATGACTGTACTTGAATCATTTGTTAAGCCAAATGGCATAACAAGGCACTCATACAATCCTTCATTTGTTTTGAATGTTGTCTTCCATTCATCCCCTCCTCTCATTCTTATATGATGATAACCTCTTTTCAAGTATATCTTGGAAAAATAACTAGCTCCACTCAAACAATCCATTAAATAATCCATTATGGGTAAAGGAAACCTATACATGATGGTTATCTTGTTGATGGCTCTAGAATATGTGCACATTCTCCAACCTCCATCTTTCTTTGGACTCAACACAGTTGGTACTGCACATGGGCTAAAAATTTCTCTGATTAGAACTTTATCCAACAACTCTTGGACCTGCTCCTTAACCTCTTCATTCTCTTGAGGGGTTAATCTATATGTTTCTTTGTTCGACAAACTTGCTCCCAGAATAAGGTCAATATGGTGATTAATACTTCTGATGGGTTGTAAAGTATGAGGCAAATCATCCACCACAATGTTAACAAACTCATACAATAACTCCTAAACTTCCACATACAAATCATTCACATAAGTATTTGTAAGGATGAATCTCGGCTTACTTATAACAACAAACTGCATTTCTTGATCTTTCTTGACTTATTTCAAGAGCTCCTTCCCACTCATGAGAAGTATACTAGGACTAACCTCCTCTTTAACTCACTTATCTTATAATGGAAACAACATATGTTTACACCCATTTTTCTCAAGGGTGTAAGTATTCTTCCTCCCATCATGTATGATATTCATGTCATATTGCAAAGGCCTCCCCAACATAACATGACAAACATCCATAGGGATGACATCACATAAAAATTCATCCTTATAACTACCAATTTTAAACTCAATTTTACAATGTCTACTTACCATAACTTGATGTCCTTTTTGCAACCACGACACCCTGTATGGACTCAGATGTGTTGTCTTCTCCAACTTTAGCTTTTCCACCATCTCTGTGGATACTAAATTGTTAGTGCTCCCACTCTCTATGATCACCTTGCATACTCTTTCTCTGGTCTTGCAAGCAGTTATGAATAAATTGTTTCTCTAGACTGGTTCTCCTACCTCTTTTTTTGGCTTCACGGGAGATTTACTCATCATGAGTGATCTTCCCTCTTCAAATGCTTCTTCTTTCATCTCCGTCTCCACATTCCTCTACTGCTCCTAAAAAATGTGAGCTTCTCTAACTCCTGCATTCTTATTTTCAAGACATTACCAAGACATGTGCCATGTTTTCCTGCAAGCATAACACTTGACTTCTCCTCCTCTACCTCTTCCTCTACTTCTTGGAAAATGATTCCTTCCTCTAGATTATCCTCCTATATAAATTCCTCCTCTATCTGTCCAACTGTTGGATCCTCCAACTTCTCCCCTTGATTTCTGGAACTTTTCTTTCGTGGTTCCTTTTCCTCTATTGGGACTCTTCCCCCTGTTCTTCTGACTCTTATTTCTTGCCAATTTTTCTTCTGATTTCAGGGCTAATTGATAAGCATCTTCTACAGTCCTCATCATTATCATACTAATCTCATCCTGGATTTCATACCTCAATCCATTAATATACCTAGCAACATTATTTTCATCTTTATCCCTATGTCCTGCTCTTATATTTAACTTATAAAATTATTTAGTATATTCCTTCATCGACAAACCTTTTTGTCTCAGATTCTACAACCTTCTGAACAGATTCAATTGATAATATTTGGGTATGAATTTAGCCTTGAGCTTAGCTACCATTCTATCCCAACTCTTAATCTTGGTCTTACCTTTTCTCCTTCTATCAGCTTGCAACTCGTCCCACCATAAAGTTGCATGTCCCTTCAACCTGATCACCACATGCTTTGCTTTCTTCTCATCATCAATCTCCTCATAATAAAAGTACTTGTGTAAATAAATTATCCAGTCGAAAAATTCTTCTACATTCAATCTACCTTCATACATCGAAACTTCCATCTTTGCTCTGGTTCCCAACTCGACAACAACTCTCAACAATTACTCCTCTATTGCTTCTTCTCTTACAACTTCTTCTTATGGATTTTCACTTTCAGCATCACTAACATCACTAGCCTCTACTGCTCTCCTTTTTGTTTTTTCCATGGCGTCTAGCCTTGCACGAAGTTGTATCATTTCCTCCTCCATAGCTTTAGTGACTACATATCTCTCCCTACATCTCTTCAGTGACATGATTTCCAATATACCTTCACACAAAGCTTATTCCTGCTTTGATACCACTTGATGAAAACCCCCTATGGGCATGCGTGACCTCTTGGTATGGGATCGAACTTCACAGGATCCAAAGTGGCTCATGGGTCCTTAAAGAACTCCTAAACTCTTACCACATGCCTTTTTCCTTTACTGCACAAATTTTTTTTATTCCCAAGGGTCCTCGCTCCAACAGAGTTTTGAACTTGGATTTGGGTCAAATTTTGGAAGTTTTTACTTCGACACTCTGAAACTTCATGACTTTTCCACGCCAAAACAATTATCAACCAAAACCTTCCGAATATCCAAATTCTGAACAACTCAAAAATCTATGGTCCACGTTTACCCATCAGTTGACGGTCAAGATTGACTCAGTACTTCAGGAGTTTCCCCCTCCAATAACAATCGACACACTTTTCCCAAACAACTGAACCGCCTAACTCATGAAGAGTCCAAGGATCAATGGTCCATTCTCCTCCTCTAGATCAATGATCCATATTTACTCCAGACTTTGGGGATTCGAGAGATTCTTCACCTCCGCGTAATAGCGACCAAACTTTCCCGGAGTACCGAATCGACGAATCACTCGGGGATCCAACAATTAATACTCACCCACAAATATATGATAGATAGTCACTCCGAGACTTTAGAGCTTCAGGTCTCCAGGTCTATCCTTTAACAAACAAATTAAATGTGCTGGAGCAGCAAAGTCCGAAGGACTTAAGGATTAACAACTGTGCTCCTTCTCCTTGGTCGAATGGCTGCATGGGATTCCGACTCCTCTCGAATAGATCTCGTCCACTCAACCATAAAAAAAGGGGTTTCTCCTCTTGGGGAATTACTCTCGCTATCCCTCCTTGACCTTCATCACTTGGATGACTCAACTCTGGCACACACTTTGCACTTCTCTTCTTAGCTTGGGACTTGAAAAAGTCACCTACGTACTCCTTGCACTAGCTCTTATGATCTTGATCAACACTTAGTGAAGTGTTGGATATGTGCACTCCTTGCACTTCATCTCTCTTCTGATCATTTACACTACTTTGAGTGTAGGTGCACTCCTTGTGCTCGCTCTGTGTAAACTTACACTATATCTCTTGATATTTTGAACCTGTAGATGGTTCGACCTCCACACTCCTTGTGTTGGCACTGTGAACTCCTTGCACTGAGATTTCGGAAGAGACAATTGAAACTTATAATAGCATTGAGAACTCATCTAACCAACCATTTATATGCACACACACAACCACATATATAACAACATAACATTTATCTGGTTACTCAGAGAGAAACAAATTCACACTCTCAGAAATTGAAAGCAATTCTCTTCTTCTATATTTCTTCAAACAATAATTTACAAGAGTTTCCACAACCTTCAGCGGCCAACAACAACAATAACCCTTTCAACAACCTCTTTTGGGCATATATCACATTGATTTATACATGAAGGGGCTTCTCGAGCCTTCCCTCCAGAGTATTCCAGTTCTTTCACATCACAATTAAAAACATCCTACTACTAAGATTTTTACAATAAATGAATAATTACAATCTTAGATATGAGTCAACGCTCAAAATATGTACAATCCTACAGGCATTAAAGATAATTACAACCTTCTGGAGCATATACAAAGGCTCTAGGTTGAAGATATCGTGGGATCTTTAATTACAAAGGTCACAAAATTAAAGTGATGCACCCTCCTTGGAATCCAAACCAGTTACAATTTGCAGTGCTTGATGTTGAGTCCTCTTCCACCGCGCCTCATTAAATGATGACGATGATGCTCTTACATCACTAAATGATCCATTTCCTTTGATCCATATAAATCTTTTCCTTTGAAAGTCATCAACTATTTCATTCCTCTCTCTAGACATGGTGGAAAAAGATGGAGTTAAAAATATGAATAATACTTCTAATCTCATATACTAATGATTGTAAAATAGTTCCTCATTTCATTCCCCCCTTTCATCTATTTTCCCACTAATAAAGAGTCCCCAAATATTTGTAGTTTTGTAACATCTTTCTCAACTACCAAAGTAAGAGTCAATTTTAAAGCCATTGTCTTTGTGTAATTATTTGAGCCCCGTGCCATTCCCACTTTAAATTTAAAGGAATGAGAATCATCTAGGTATATTATTCCCCCAACACCACTCCTTTGTGGTCCCCCCTATGAGGCACCATCAAAATAGGCACATGCATTAGAGGTATCTATCAACTTTGCCACGATTTGTTTCTAGCATGATTGTCCTTATTTAGTTGAGGAAAACTATTCAAGATATTAATTCAATGTACAACACATTGAATCAAAGAAGTGAATTTGACCTAAAAAAAGACTAGCATTCCTTGCTAACCAAATACCCCATGTTGGAATCAGTGGAAAATTTTTAAAATTTTTAAAATTATTGTATGCGTCCATCCTCTACCAAATTAGTAGTTGGTCAATTATTGTATGCACCCATCCTCTTTGAATAAGGACCATTATATAATAGTGGATAATTATTTAATGTAAAAGGGTCCACTTTATAAGACATGCTAGATAGTTGGTACCCATTAGTGATGGGACCAAAAGAAGTTAGGGTTTTCCTATTCAGAGTATATTTAAATGGATAGGAGGCCATGGAGTGTTTTTCATGTGTTTTTGTATTTGGAGATTTTCTTAGTGAAAGGTTTCCTCACCTTAAGAGGCAAGTGACAAACATTGTTTTTCTTCTTCTGATTATCATAATACAAGGGTATCTTGGCATATTTAATCTTATTGTCTCTTGTATTTGGTTTTCTGTAGTTATATTCTTTGTATACATGGTTGTGTTTCAAGTTGAAGGGTTAAGGAACACTACAAGTGGTATCAAAGATCTTCTCTGAACTAGCATGCCTCCAATTTTTAACACACACACATACACACACACACACACACACACACACACACACACATATATATATATAGGCTACATATATTTAGGATACAAATGTGTTCTAGAATCTTTAAATAACATAGAGATATGTTGTTTGGTAGGTAATACTGTGGTCATGAAATAGTACATGAAGAAAATACAAGTCATGTCACCCAATTGGACACCCTTGTAACGTATATTGGTACCCTTTTGAGTACTACCATATTAGACAACACTTGTATATGAAATTTTCTTCCACATATGCTCAGATATATTGAAATCCCTTTAGGCATATCTAAAACCAACCTTACATAAACCTACCATTTTTCTATTTCTATAGTACACCAAGAACATCACGTAGGGAGATCATTCTCATGTACCAGGGTATCAAATGGTACGACTAAGCATATGGCATATCCTCCTTAGTTTGTGTCGTGAAATATTTGACCGAGTACTATTGTTGGAAACCATCTAGTATATCATAGAGCTATAGAACTTGACACTCCTTTGTCCTTAAGACCCTAAAAACTCCATCCTCTACAATCGACCAATGAAATTCCTACATCTTTACATTTAGAAGGAATTTTGAAATTTGGTCAACTCAATAATATTAAGTAGCGAATAATACTCCTACTAGTATGGGTTCTTCTAACACCATTGTGAGAGACCTATCTGAAAAGATTCCTTATGTTGTTTTGATCACTTGGATCTACCTCTCAAGTAACCCTTTTTGTGTGGGACTAATAGTATAGTGATTCATGATATATTTGAATAGACTCCTTTGAAGCTATTGATCATATTGAGATAAGTAGAGAATAACACTTCCAACAAATATTTGGTGGTCCCATAGTCCAAACTCGCAACATGGCCAACACAAAGAACCGAAACTGGGTCCAACCTGCTCATAACCAACCTCTTGAATTCAAGTTTTCTAGCATTGAGTCTTCAATCGAAGGTATTCACAACAAAATGATCATAAAAGGCCAAATGTTGGCGGCATAAAGTGCCCACTTTAATATCTATATACTAGATTCAAACATTGATCCAACTAAGGAGGAATTCCCAACCAATGAAGTGCAAGCCACTCACATTCTCTTTATGGATAACCATTATCCACACTTTCAAGATCTCAATTCATGGAATCATTTTCAAAAGGTCGACATGAACAAATTTGATGGTTCTGATCCTTCAGGGTGGGTCACCCAAATGGAACACTATTTCTCTCTCTATGGAATTAATTATGACCCACAAAAACTAAAAATTTAGGGTCTTATGTTTGGATTTAGAATGTTAGCAATGGTGGCAATGGTATAATAAATATTATAGAGGCTACATTGCTTAGATCCAATTTTTTCAAGTCCTTTATGCTTGTTTTGAATATGACACTCGCTATTTGGGATGCCCAATAATTTTATGCCAAACCAACATAGTTGTGGACTATATTTCCACATTTGAGTAAACAAAATTCAATACAGAGGGCCTATCTGATTTAATTTTTAAAGAATGTTTCATTAATGGTCCTAATGAAGCAATTAGAGCACATGTCATGATGCAACAACCAAAAACATGGTTGTAATATTGTGACAAAATAAATAACATGAGATGGTGATCAATGCAAAAACCAAAATACCTTCATTCAACACTTGCTTTAGCTCCCTTGTGGTGACTACCCCCAGCTAATCCAACTCGAAACTATTTAGAATCCATAAGTTATCTATAGAAGAGATGGTAAAATGCTAATGCATCCAACTTTGCTATAATTGTGATGATAAATATTTCAAAGGGCACAAATGTAATGATAACAAATTATTTCAAATGGATGTCTCTCCACAAGAACACTCAGAAAACACATCCATTGAAGACACTCCTGAGATTTATCTGTATGATTCCACCCCTCCAATGGACGAAGAAAACACTTTGCAAGATCCTTGCCAGGAACCCCTAATTTCTCTCCATGCCTTATCTAGTTTCTCGGCACCCCAAACATTAAATTTGATTGGTTATATCAAGCATTTTAAAAGTGATTGTATTGTTTGACATTGATAGCACCCACAATTTTATTTTAATTGTTAGGATATTTAGACACCTAGGAGTTAGTTAAGATAAAATTGGTCTAATGTGTCGTTAGATAAAAGTGTGTTTCTATAATATGCATTTGTAGTTAGGTAATATGACGATCACTATATTTTCCCAACATATAGTGATTCAATGGTTCATATTCTCCTTGATCATAATGGCTACATTGATCTGTAGATTAACATGTGATTGGTCCATGATATCTTTTTAAAGAGAATGGAGGGTCATTTATTGATGATCGATTTGAGAAACTCTCTTGTAAATCTCTTTGTAATATTTTTTTTTTCATTAATAAATTACTCCAAATGGCCACATTGGCTGGGGCCATGGATGTTTCCCCATAGCAGTTTTACCATGTGAAAACATCGATGTGTTGATCTTTGATTTTGTTATGTGAGTGGTTACTAAAGGTGTTTGTCCTATGTTGGAATACCTATATTTTCGAACATGGTATCAGAGTGCATTTGAAGACTCACTCCCGTTGTAGATTGAGATCATGAAGTCATGTTTCCACATCGTTGGTTTCTTCCATTTTTGTAAATTTCTGGGTTGAGAGGACTATTCCATTGCATTTGGAGAACTTGTTTCAATTATGATAACCTTTCGTTTCACTTGAAAAGGTTTATGTTTTCCCAAGATACAACCATTTCAGATAGATCCGGAGGTATAAAGGCTGAATACGCCCTTTTAAATTTTTATAGAGACAATATTTCAATTTTCTATTTTTTATTTCCGGATCACTATTCTTTTCGATCTTTGTATGCTCTTTTCCTTATGCTCTATGTGATCTCGAAAAATGAGAAACAAAGCGGAAAGGGTTTTCTTTTTTGTGTATGCTCTTTGTCATGCTCTCTATGTGATCTCAGTAAATCCAAAATAGAGGGAAAACTTGCATTTTTCAGTTAAGCTAATCAATATCTAACCATTGTTATTGTTGAGAAGCAAAAACAAATTTCTTGTGTGAAAAGAGTTTTTTATGAGCATGCTCTCCAAGGTAAACAACAACAACAACCTCAATCCTCATTCTTAACAATATAATGTGTTTTGCACTAGCGCACTTGGTTAAAAGTTGCTTTATTAAGTAAAAAGTCTTGAGTTCAAGTCTTTTTTTTGTTTTTGAAAAAGCTCATGCATCCATTGTAACATGTATTTCACTTAAATTATAAAATTGAATCACCATAAGTAGATTTAATATTTTATTTTAAGTTAGTTATTTTGCATGCAAATTTCATTTATAAAGTAACTTCATTGTAAAATTGATCCCCGCTTATTCTATAAAAATGGGTCACTTCATAAGCAACTTATTTGTAAAAGTGAGGTTATTAGAAGGAGTGGTATCACCACGTGGACGAACTTTTACTTGCCATGTGGCTCTTTGGTTACCATTTATGTCTTTTTTCAAAAGGGCATAACTTTCACATTCAAAGTCCGTTTTAAGTGTCGTTTTTGTTAAACAACCTATTTTTTCGAGAGCTTTCCATTCAAACCATCAATTTTAGATTTTAAATCCATATTATCTGCATACTTAATATGTATTCTCCCAATGATATTTTTCTTACTAGTACCAACTACTTCTCATGGAAATTCCATATGGAGGATGTATTAAGAAGTAAATGAATGTACCAGATTACCTTGGGGAAAAAAAAAGAACCCATTGATGATGAGAAGTATGTCAAATGGAGGAATGACAAAGAACGAGGAATAATCATAATGTTGATCTCTCTTGATTTAAGGTTCCACCTTCAAGCAATTGAGAGACCAAAAAAATATTGAGAAAATATTGAAGTTGTGTTTGGAAAAATCAATATTATTTGATCACACCAATTGGAAAATTAGTTAATGAATTTAAGTCCAAATGATTTTCCTTGCATTAAATATTACTTATATAAGTTTAATACGCTTAGAATTTTGTGTATAGAATGCCAACTAGATCTGAAGGAAGATCGATGCATATATGTTATTCTCTCTAAGCTTGGTATTGCATATTTTGTTTTTGTATCTACCTTTTATGCCACTAGAGAAGATTTAGGGAGTGCTTATAAAGAACCCTCTCTTGGTTCCTTTTGTGATGCTCCAATTCAAGAACATGATATGTTTGTGCAACTTGGACTGATAAACACTGCAGGTACATCCAACAAATCCTTAGTGGCCCCACATGACGATAAATCCAAGAATCCCAAGAAACAACATCCTCGCCACAACAACAAGTAAAACAAGGACCCCAAACCCTCAACGCCAACTTATGTTCCTAATGGTGACAAATGAGAAAAATCTAAAAATAATAAGACTGATATACATTGAAAATTTTGTGGGAAGGATGGTCATGTGGAGTCCAAATGTTTTAAGAAGATGGAAGCTTTGGAAGAAATGATGAAGAAGAACAACATCAATATTGATTCTTCTTATTTTAACTCTTCTTCTCATAGACATTTCCTTTCTTCTTCTCGTTTCTCCTTCAATGCAACTTCTACTTCTTCTTCTTATGAGTATCTTATTGATTCTGGAGCATCTTATTATATGGCTAAGGAAAAAGCAATATTTTCTACTCTTAATGAATGTAACACCAATAAAATATTTGTTAGTGATGATAAATCTCTTAGTGTTGTAAGGCTAGGAACAATTCAGGTAGATAATGGCCATTTCAATGATGTATTATGTGTTCCAAGTCTTTCCTGCAACCTTTTATTAGTGTATCAAATCGCTTATTTAGGTGAAGGTGAAACCATAGAGTTTTCACCTCACCAAGTTGTAATCAAGGATCTAAAATATCCTAAGCATGTTCTTGCAATTGGAATTGTTGATGATATTACCAGGTTGTACAAGTTTGATAACTTTGGTTCATCTTCTTTTCCATCAGTTTTTGTTGCTCATAGTGATGAATGGAGCAAACTTTGGTATGAGTAGCTTGATCATCTAAACTAACGCTCATTACAAAAACTATGTAATCAAGAGATGGTGAATAAACTTCCTCTTGTTTCTTGCCGAGATGGTGTTTGTGTTCTTGGAAAACATCATCAGGATAATTTTGAAGTCCCCTTTTGTACCTTCAAGATCTAAAAATCACATTTTCCCACATATTCACGCCCTACCAATTAGACAACAAGCATATACGTATGTTTCTCCACTACAGCCCGCGTACATTGAGTTTGGTACTCAAAATTATAAATTATGTCGTGTTTTCATGTCACGTCAAGAGATCCATGATCCTTGACCTTCCATATACTAGAAACGCTCTGTCTCGGCCCTTCAGTTCCATTCGAAGGCTATAAATTGATTCATATCCAAGCCTTGTAAAAGAGAATTCAACTTTTGAGAGCAAAGATACTCTGGAGAAATTTCACTTCACATTGATTCTACATCCCTTTATCCTTGAAAGTCTGAACTCATTGTTCAGCCCCCAAGATCTTCCTTCTTTGTGATGGAGAACCTCATTATCTCATTTATATGAGCTTGCCTTTGGTGGAGGATTGAAGTGGTGGAGGCCCAATTAGAGGGACTTAGTTTCTTGGTTCGGATATGTGTTGTTACAACAATTTGTCACCTACATACTTCTATTGATTATTTTAATAGAAATACTCTTTTATTGTCCAATTGATATCTTGCAAATATTTGAATTATTATTCCATGGGTGTATTTGTCATGTATGTTAACAGATTATGATAATCTATATGCTAACATTATATATTATCACCATATTCTTGCGTACCTTGGTTGTTGAGAACAAGTTGTAGGTATAAATATTTGAGTTGCGTGCTCAACGGTGGTATTCATCGAACGTCCGGACGAGGTAGGCTCTTGACCTTCTCTTGTTAGAATTTCATTTATATAGACTACTTGGGATTAGAGTTGATTTCTGCATGTCATTCCATCTTTTGTGGTTTACCCCATGCCACAGAGAGATTTTTCTCATAACAGAATTGGCGACCATACTGGGGATTGATCTTCTGTTTGGGGTTTGGAGTGTTTTTCTCCTTGACTTGCTCTATGTTAGCCTGATTTTCCTTGTTTCTTGATTGCTTGACAACCTATTTTTACTTTGCATCTAAGTTTTTTGGCTTAATCCTTTCCATGGAAGTGTTTTACTATATATACACAATTTTTCCCTTGACATACACGAGTTGTCCTTTTGTAGGGCGCGCACATACACGATTTTTGATCAAACAATCACGTACATCATATCTTTAGGCTTACTGGATGATTTTGATGTTTGGTGGGTGAGTTTGGTTGGTTGCTAAGTCTTCTTGGGTCGTTGTCCTAATTGTTAAGTGCTTACAAAGTGATATGAAAGCTTCTTATTGTTGAATTTTTGGGCGATATTATTTCTTATCATATTTTTCATTGGTTGTCCTTGCACATTGGTTTGAATGTTTGATTCTTGGTATCCTGCTTGGATTGTCTCTTTTTTCTTGTAGTGGGGTCTGTATGTGAAGCTTCTATTCAATACTTGCATTTTCTTTTCTTTATATCGAAAATAAATATAAAAAAACATTTTTCTCATTTTGCATTATGGCATTTTCTCTTTTGATTACTTAGCATTGATCTTGACACACGTGGAAAGATTGCATTTTATTGAAATTGTAGAAATTGCATTTAAAATCTTACTATCTCATGAAAATTTAAGATTAGGAGTTAGAAGTATTTTTATATTCGTTTCTTTGATATGCTGAGTCATAATATCATCAGTTTCACGACCACACCTCTTGAGTAAACAAAATCCATTAAAAGTAACGCTTATTAACTAAAATTGATTAGAAACGATTTTATTTCTCAGGGTACACAAACAAGCATAAGACATAGGGCCTTGGAATAGGATTTTGTGAGTAAACTTCTCCAAGGCTATTAAACTAAACATATGTGTCTAACCAGGGAGTGGTGAAACCCATTGTGTAATTAGTGATGCCAGGAGGTTTCACTCACTCTGGAGTTAAGCACGAGGTCATGCGAAGTTGGTTGCAGAGATAACCCTCTTATACCTTCTTAGCGTCATAAATATTTTTGTGGTTCCATTTGTATATGGGGGTCTTGCTAGTACCTTTACCTCTGTGAAAGGCGGTGCTTTCAATATTTTGGGCTTTGTTACCCTACCCATACCATGGACCAAACTTACGATTGTTCATCTGCGCATTGGTTATATTGTGGTGGCTTTAGTTGTTTGACATAGGTAGCCACATAGGTTACTTGCAAGGGTTATTCTGTAGTTACACTGAGTCAGATAAGGGTCGAACAACACACAACCTTTATGGAGGATTACCTCTCCGGGGGGATCTGGCCGATTGCATTGTTAATCCCATGAGGGCCCTTATAACTGATTCTGATACCTCCAATCTTTTGAAGGGAGTCTCAATCCCCTCTTGGGTGAGGCATACCTACTCTAGTGAGGGAGGCCCCTTTTAAGCTACTATTTCCTATTTGTGTGCATTTGAACTTTTTTATTTTTATTTTGGTGTTCTCTCTGATTATTAGTTGGCCCTAGGATTTGGTTTCATATCTTGAGTCTTGAGTCATCATGGAGCAAGACCACCCTCCTTGTAGGTCTCATCGTTTGTTGAATTTACCACCGCATTTTAAGTTTTTATCGAAGTTTCCTTCTAAAAGGCGTAAAGTTAATAGACATGGTACATATATCTCCACCCACCGGACTTGTGATTATCCAATTATGAGTACTGAGTCAAATCTGAACGACATAGGGAGTCCATTGACTCCTATACCTTCTTTTATTAGTGAGATTCCTTCGACTCCTTCAGCCGCGACAGTTGTAGTGTTGGAGGTTCTTGTCCCTACTTCTACCCAGCCTGTAGGCTGTGGTTTCTAATCGACCCATACAAACGAACCATTTCGGGTCTCTTTTTGGTATGTCGATATACAATTCTCGGTACATACCTCTGGTCTCTAACCATTTTTATTTTGGTATACCCAATATGACGTTGCAACTTTCATCGTCCATTCCAATGACTAATGAAAATCCTAGTTTTGGACCTTGGGGCATGGCTCCTCTGCATTCTCCTCTCTAGTTTGGTGGGGGTCATATTCCCTAAACGAATATTACGGTGGGAGGCCAACCTCCTTTTCCTTTCGGGTCTAATTCTAGTCTCAATTCTCTTGGATGGAGTACTCAACCAGGTGAACACGTCACTTCCTATATTTTGTCCTTTCCCCCTTCTTCCTCCATGTCGATTCCGAAAAACAATTTTTTTATGAAAAATCCACCCCTATCCTCTGAAGTTCCACCCGGATGGAGTTAGTTTCACGCTATGGGAAACCCCCATCCTGGAGCTCCTCCAGCTGGGGGTAATGTTTATAACCCTCATTATGTCACCCCTTCATCTATGGTGCCCACACAACCTCTTATGAATCAGTTTGGAGGAGGATATTACCCTACCGGATAGGGCCATGGTATATAACAGATTCCTGGATGGTCTGCAATCCCTCAACACCAATATTTCCCAGGAGAATGGGCTCAAACACCGCAACCCCGACTCCATTTTCTGGCCAAGCTTAATCTACCAGATTTGTCGAGATTAATGAATGAACTAGTGTGTCACGATCCATCATGGCCCCCATTCCCCACCAAGATTCCTTCATACATTCCAATATTCGAGGGAAATAATAGCGAGGATCTAGCTGATCATGTTACTACTTTATATCTTTGGTACTCATCAAATTCCCTTAATGATGATTCTATTCATTTGAGACTATTTCAGCGCACCCTCACAGGAGTTTCCACGAAATGGTGCATTGAGCTACTGGGGGAAACATACAAAAAATTTAATAAGATGATTTTGGTATTTCTCAACAAATTCCAGTTTCCAATTCGTTATGATGCCTGCATAGAAATATTTTCATTCTTCTGCCAAGATAAGGCCACGCATGTCTCAGAACATACCCAAGAGTGGCGTAGACATAAGAGGTTGATTAAAGCCTACATTCCTCTAGAGTTTCTGTTGGAGTGGTTCCTTAAGTCCTTATCGCCTTATATTTTGAAGGATGTTTCTACCTCTGGAGTAACATCTGAGGAAGAAGCTATTTTCAAAGCCCAACAACTGGACCTCATTTATTCTCAGTCTAGGATGTTGTATTAAATTATTCCTGACGTGCCACGGTCGAATTATGACCCTAGAAAAAATCTTGGGCCTCATGCCGATGGCATCATAGGCTTTGCAAATGCTAAGTCTACAAACTTGGTGATGAACCAATTGAAGGATTTGTCTCTAAGCCAGCCTATAGAAGGACAAGCTTTAACTTCATCCTCCACTCCCACTCAGTCAGTGGATGTGCATTCTCTACAGTCATCGATCAACACAAATGGTAACCAACAACCAAGAGGGAATAGAAGCAAAGGACGATGTAATAATTGTAAGGGTGGGAAAAATAACAACAAAGACAAGGACGACACTAACAATTATAGATAGAATAATAATGCTGGTGAGGGAAAGAAAGAAAAAAGAAAGGTGAAGTTTCTGTGTAAACTTTGTAAATATGATCACCTTACCCACCTATGCCCCAAAATCAAGGAGGCCTCGAGGATCTTATCACAACCGCCCGTTGTGCTGACCAATCCATTTCTTCATAATCAACACATGGCTTCAGGGTCCTCCAACACCGAAAATACGTTGAGCAGGAGTCAAAATCCCTCGACACATGAAGGTGGCCATCTATGTGTTAATATGGTCAAGTCTCAAATCGATTTAGACACTCAATCTCATGATTATGGTTCTTCACAGATTGTTGCAGGTACAAAGTCTCCCCCTCCTCCAGAAACACCCTTGCAGATCGAAAAACCAAAATCTCTACCTTGTATTCCAAAGGGAGTACTAAAATGCTTTGCCCACAATCCCAATTCTAGAGATGCCCAGAACTATTCGATTTTCGAATATCTGGGTCAAACCCCTTGTGTGATTTCGGCTTTGGAGGTGCTCCATACATGTCCTTCATAGAGGAACACATTTTTATTTGCTTTAGCATCTCTAGACCCATGTGGATCGAAGGTTATTAAGTTTGACGTCACAGATGTTAAGCCTCACTTGCATTACCACGTTGCCTTTCAAATCCATGTGGAGTACATGAAAATTACCATCAAATGCACTGTGATTGATGAAGGTGTTGTGACGTGCATGATGTCCCTAACATGTTGGAAATATATTGACTCTCTGAATCTATCCCAATCTATGACTATGTTGACCTCATTTGACGTACATTCATTTTGACCACACAAAATTATTCCCTATTTTCCAATCCAGTTAGGTAGAAAGACAATGGAGGTTGATGTCGAGGTGCTAGATGTGCCCCTTGACTATAATTTACTACTAGGGCGTAATTGGACTTATTCCATGACCGTGGTCATGTCATCTATTTTCCACACTTTATGTTTTTCCCATGAAGGAAAAATACTGATGATTGATCAATTGTCCTTTGTGCGTGCTAGTCGTAATGCATTGGTTGGACCTTCGATCCCAGTGATCGACAATTCTTGACAGGAAGCCGAGGATGTTGGTTTCATAATGTATTCCTCTCTCATGGTTAGCTTTGATTTCGTGGCATCAATCCATCACATTCATTCCATTTCTAGTAGGTCTTCAACGTCGATGAGGTCCGTTCCTTTTCATACTTCATATTTCAACGATCCTTGTACCCTACCTTCCCTAACTATATCGTGTGAAGTTCAGTCGCACATTGGGATGGCGATGCCACTATCAACGACAAAGGTTGTGTATCAGGATATTCTTAACACTATTGTTGACCCTGATCCTTTCTCCTCGCAAACAGACAAGGAGGATCCCGTTCTAGAGCCTGTATGAGCCGCCCAATCATCTTGTTTGCATTATTTCCTTGATTATACTTTAACTTTGGATGAATCCATCTTAGAGGCCATGTATGGTCCTGATAGGCCTTGGGACAATATGCATCATCGCTCCTATTTCCTCCCAGAACTTGTTAGGATCGAAAAGGATGACTTTAGATCTACCTTGAGTAAGATTGTCGGTCACGCTGTGGTTCCAATAGATACAGATGATATTTATGCCGAAGGAAACATGGAAAATATTTATCCTACCATCATGATCGACATCTCTCGAATTCCTGGAAAAATTGAGAATGTATATATCGGTGCAGATTGTTCACCTGAAGAAATTCAGATCTACACCGATCTCTTCAAATAATTTCATGACGTATTTTCTTGGTCGTATGAAGAGATGCCAGGGATCGACCCCATCATTGTCGAACATGAGATCAAGACTTATCTAGATGCAAGACCTGTTCAACAACATCTTAGAGTTGTTAATCCTAGGAAGGACCCTGCTATTAAGGTAGAGGTAGAGAAGTTGCTTAATGTTGGTTTCATCTACCAGGTTCCCTTGACCGAATGGGTGTCCAACCTCGTTCACGTGAGTAAAAAACAAGGAACCATATGCGTATGTATGGATTTTCGAGACCTGAACAAGGATTGTCCTAAAGAAAAATTTCTGACTCCTTTAATTGACCAGATTATTGATGAGTGTATGGGAAGAAACGTTTTTTCTTTTATTGACAGATTTTTCAGGATATAATCAAATTCAAATCAAACCTGAGGATCAACACAATACAACGTTTATTTGTCCTTGGGGTACTTTTGCATACTAGAAAATTCCTTTCGGCCTAAAAACGTTAGAGCAACCTTCCAACGTGCCATGACCTTTTCTTTTCATGATCTCAAACATATTGTCGAAGCTTACCTTAACGATATCGCTTCTCACTCTCACAAGAGAGTAGATCACTCCACTCACCTTCGATTAGTATTTGAGATATGCCATTACTATTTCATCCGTTTTAACCTTCACAAGTGCATCTTCTGCGTTAGGTCCGACCGTGTTTTTGGATTCTTAGTCTCTAAGCATGGGATCATGGAGGATCCTATGAAGGTTGAGGCAATACTTCAATTGCCTCCCCAATGCTACATTAGACAACTTCAGGGTTTACAAGGGAAGGATAACTTCTTGCATCGGTTCAATGTGAACTATGCCAATTTAACTAAGGGTTTCATGTGTCTTTTGAAGAATGATACTCCGTTTATATGGGATGAGCGAGCCCAATAATCCTTCGATGCTCTTAAGAAATCCTTGGTATCGATACCTATGTTGAAGCTTCCAAACTATAGTAGAGATTGTTTTCTTTATATTTCCGCGTCTGAAGGGACGTTGGTATGGTTCTGGTTCAGGAGGATGGTGAGCTCCATGAGCACATTGTCTACTATATCAGTCAAAATTTAGTTGGTCCTGAACTTAAATACTCTCACGTAGAAAAATAGCCTTGGTATCCGTACATGTAGTTCAAAGATTATGACATTATATATTACTTTGAAAAACTACCATAGTTGCAGATATCAATCCATTTCAATATGTCCTTACCAGACGTATCATAGGGGGAAAATACAATAAGTGTATTGTTATTTTGCAAGAATTTTATCTCGATTTTGCTTCGGTGAATTCTAAGAAATCACTAGTTTTTGCCGAGTTGATATCAAAATTCCCTCAACTAGATGAGGACATTATTCATGACAATTCATTCGCGAATGAACATATCTTCCTTATCTCGTCTTCGGATCTCTGGTATGGAGATATTCTAATTTATCTTCAAACCTTGAATCTATCCCAACATTTGTCGAGAGACGATGGACAACGTATACATCATCAAGATAAAAACTACCTTATCATCGATGACACTTTGTATCGTCAAGGAGTAGATAATATTTTGCATCATTGCTTGACTCACAAGGAAGATGAGTCGGTCCTCAATGAATGTCACAGTGGGGCTTGTGGTGGTCATTTATTTGGGCTTGCGACAACCCAAAAAGTTTTGTGAGCCGATTATTTTTGGCCATCAATTTTTAAAGATTGTGTTGAGGCAGTCAAGAAGTGTCACCCTTTCCAGGTGTTAGCCCAAAAAATGCACTTGCATCGAGCCCCTCTTCACCCAGTCATCACCGTCGGTCCCTTCACCAAGTGGGGAGTATATTTTATGGAATGTAGCCCAAATTTGTCTAGGGGGCATCATCATATTATTGTGGCCATGGATTACTTCACTAAATGGGAAGAGGTCATGCCTACCATTAAATATGATGGTAAGAAGACACCATTATTCATATTCAACCAAATTATATCTTGGTTTGGAATCCCAAAGGAGATTGTCACTAATCATGGCTGTCACTTTCATAATTAAATGATGAGGGAGTTAGCATAAAAAATGGGGTTTAATATTGATCATTGTTCCCCTTATTACCCCTAGGAAAATGGAAAAGTAGAGGCGATGAATAAATGTCTCAAGACTATCTTGCAAAAAATTGTCAGCCAGAGTAAATATGACTGACATCTAATTCTTTACCCTACTCTTTGGGCATATCGAACCTCGGTAAATAATTCCACCGGTGTTATAACCCTAAAATGCACTACACAGGTTTACCTGGCATCAGGCCAACTCATGCCTCTTCCTAGCCAAAGCCATGCTGAACAAATCCTCAAAAAACCACTTAAATCAAGGAACCCGCGCCCTAACCTTTCACTGGGCGTGGGTAACCGCTTGCTGGCCTTCTACTGCACGCGGGTGACCGCAGGCTAACCCACTACAGCCCGCGGTTACCTAACAAAGCAAAAAATAAGGGAAGTTTCCGCCGGGACGAAGAGATTTTTGTCAGTCAACTGGAACTCCCAGCCATGCATGGTCGAGAGTTCGCCAAAAACCCTAGCTCCTTCTAGCCTATAAAAGGAGGGGTAGGGGTACTATTCAAGGAGGAAAAAATCATAGCAAAGAAACTCTGCCAAATTGCCAAGTCCATTATT
>ML785622.1:268371-307259 GCA_009831015.1 Picea engelmannii | reverse complement strand
ACCTAACCTTCTAGTCCTTAGGTTTAAATCCCTCCAAGCCATTAGTCTTGCTCCATTTGACTCCATTTACCCAAGGCACTAGTCTAGAAGTACAACGTTGAGCTTTTGGTGCTTAAACAACCCTTTCGAACTCCTTTTTATTTAAAACCCTAACTAACCTAGCGTCTATAACTAACCCTAATAGTGATGACGTCTTGCCTTATTTAGACTTGTGTTTGGACTAAAAGTTGCGGCTGACTCATATCTTTGTAGCCATAGAGGTTTCAAGCATTTTCATTGGCTGATTTGTCAAAACTTCCACCTCTTTGACTAGCTAACCCTAACCCTAAGACAACAACATTATAGGTGATGTCATACCTGTTAAAGAACTTGTTTGTCTTTAAAATGTTTTGACATTTGTCACCTCATTTGATAGACTTTGAGTTGTTGATTGCATCCATAAGCTTGTTTGACAAAACGTCCTACTCATTGTCTTCAAATATGACCTAATACTAGGGCTGACGTCACCCTATTTATGCAATAGTGACGCAACAACAATATTTATATGAGCACGTTTTCATTGTGATAGTACAAATATTTGACTTTACACATTGAATGCTATTATCTCTTGTGTATTTATTGAAGAAGTGACATTAATATAAGCTTTTACTGCAATCATTGACTTCGTCAATAATTACTCTTTTCATTGCTCATATATATTTAAAGATGGTCATTAAATTGTGAAGTACTAACCACTGCAACACGTCCTAGCTTTATTTGTCTTGTCTCGCAAACAGGTGCCACTCAGTGGAATATCTTCTCCTTGAATATCATATTGGCAGTAATCTGTGAAGGGAAGCCTATCCTTAACCTTTGAAGCTTTAACTCTTGATCCTTCTCCTTCAGAACCCCAGATTACTAGGGACGTCTCCCTTGGGATTAGCCACCCTAAATAGAAAGAGCTCCCCATCGAGGTGACAGTGGGTGGGGAAGCTCCTATTACGCCAGTTTGAAGCCTTGACTCAAGCTACCTAAACCCTTCCTACAAACTGTGCGATAACAGAGCCTATGAATTGGAATATTATGAAGGGAATATGATGGATGAGCCCAGAAATGGGCTCTAACTTAAAAGGTATTACACTTGAGTCCTCAATCTTGGGCGATAATTTTTGTATACTAGTGTATCTTAGTGTATATACATCTTTTCCTTTGTATCATTGGCTTGCTTATCAAGTTTTCCCTTGGTTGGCAGATGTCAACAAAGTCTTCAATTTACTTAGGATTCGCAGACGGTGTCATTCGTCATACATGAAACATGTCTTCTGTCACTTGGGTCATTTACTCACCTGAGGGCCAACTGGTGTCTTTAGGTGGCGTCCATCTGGAGCCATCAACACATAATGCGGTTGAGTATAGCGTCATTATAGATCTTTTACGTGACACTAGTTCACATGGTGTCCGGTCTTTAAATGTTCGTCTGGACTCCTGGTTAGTTGTATGTCAGTTAACTGACAGATATCGTGTGCGAGACCCTACTTTACTTTGATGATTCCTACAGGTACGACTTTTGGAACGATACTTTGATTTTCTTACTTATAATCACATACTTAGAAGTTATAATCATGTATCTGATGCATATGCTAATTATGTTTTAGATTGGTATTTGTCACATAACTAAAGTAAAGAAAGCACATTCATGCAAGTACACATTGTAACATATATAAGTAAAGCCGAAGACCAAAATTGTTATATTTCATCTTTTCAAAAACTATGGTGTCATAGTACAAAATGGGGCTCACACCCTCAAAATACATATATGGCCAGTATATATATATGACCATGGAATATATGCCTGTGGCACCGAATGAGTATCATGATAGCACACTACCACGTTTTTGAGACATTGGAAGAGTCACACTCATGCATGGGGCACACCCACCACCTGCCGCTACATAGCCTCTGGCAAATCCTCCACTTGAACCATAGGAATCTTGTGCGTCAATCGAGATAGATTCCCCTGCACATTCTGCAACACTCTCTCTGCATATCCCCCCACATTCTCATCTCCCCGGCTCCTCCATCGATGTCATGGGAATCCATTTGTTCGTCGCGGACCTACATCTGCATGACAAATAAATTGTTAATACTTGATACCATACAAAAATATTTTCATTTTTTATTCTTTAAAAAAAATAAAAATGAAATATATAAAAACATTTCTTACCAATATCATTGTAGGCGGAACCTGGTGGAAAAGACATATCTGGATCCCCTTTGTATTTGATCCTATCATAATATTAGTCATCAATGGCTATGACCTGTCGACGTCACCAAAAAAATAACTCATCATTGTAGGGGGTTGGCACCCTACCACCTCCTAGACGCCTCATCACATCGGTCCACTGTGACATAACTGGATCGCACGATCCATGTGGAATAATCTATACTTTAGGGCTCAAGCCTAGAACCCTTTCAAATAAAAAACTACACATAATAGATGCAAATCTGAAGTTCCTCTTTCTTCCATGTTTGCAATCCGTCAGTTGGCTCTTCATGTTAGCCAATAGTGAGGTACACCAGTCATAAACAGTGAGTCGTAAACACTCCACCACATAGAACATGAGTGGCCTTGAGGCCTGGTGCAACAAGGCCGACCCTGATATCCATGTAAGAACAAGTACGATGATCTTTAATCTCAGGTTCTCGATCTCCCTGATTGGGAGTTGGATCCCTACTTTATCTGTGCCTGCAACATAGTGGGTGGCAATGTAATCCTCCATGTTCATACCACCCCCAGCCCCCGGGTCTTGAGATTCACTACCTCTCCCCAAGGATAAAATAATGTGATAAAATATATGTCGTCCACTTCAATCCTCAATGGTTTCCCATCGAGATTGAAGGCCTCTATCTCCAGATCCCAATAGTTTACGAGCATATGGAGTAACCTCACTTGAGCCCTCATTCCTTTGAGAGCCAAAAATTTATAAAGGCTTCATATTTTTAAAGCTAGCTGGGCCCCTGCATCCCTTTCCACTTCTGCATCTACCTCTTCATGCTCCCTCTCCATCCATTCAATCACTATCCTGCCAAAGGAAAGCCATTTTTTGAGTGAAATTTTGTCAAAAAGTTGTTTACGGACTTGTATGTGGGATAACATGTTAAAAATTGCGTATAGGGATGCATATACATGGGAAAATTTTTCTTTTCCCGCATACATGGAGGCATGTACATGACCCGATGAACCATCACCTGCATACACCCTATTTTACATGTTGCGCCCTCTAAAAATGAAAAAATGAGGACTAAATTTGAATTTTAAACCACTGAAAATGAAGAGGAGGGGAAGGGCACTTACTTGGTCTAGACGGTTACTTATTCCATTGATCATAGTTCCCACAATTGACACTTGAATATCATGGACAAAATGGCCTTAAATGCACTATGTGGGTGAAAAAACTCAAATGGTATGGTAAAATGGTCTATTTTTTACTATTAGTAGAAATTTCTTACCCACTTCATATAGTTTGGGCTGATTTTTTGACCTTATGGACTAATAATATAGTGGAAAAAGTTGGTTTTGGTGGTTTTGTCCATGACTTTTTGCGGTTTCTAGGGTCATGCTGCTCGTTTGTGCCTTCGACAAGTATTTTCTTTCACTAGCATATAGGATAGGTTGTCACTCCATTTTGCATTCTTGCATTGTCCTATGAATGTGATCTATATACTTGTTGATATCAATTCACGCTTCTGAAATTTCCCTCCCCTTTTCTATTTGCCCAACTTCTTTTCTCCCTTTCTTTTCCCTCTTCTATACTTACCCGTTTTCCCCTTTTCTTTTTTTTTCCCTTCTACTCTCCCTTTCTCGTTCTATACTTAGTCGTTATTTTAGAGCGATAGGTTCTTGGGTTGTTGGAATTATGGATCCTCATCTCCATACACACCCTCGCATCACAAGTCTGACCAACCTCCGTGCTATCCTACACTTAGCCGATTTTGCAATCGTGGGTTCCCGGGTTGGCGGGGTCGAACTCTCGCACCCCATGCCGTGATATAAATTTTTGCATCCAAAAGATACGCAATCTACATTTTGACCATTGGACCCCCCCCAAATCCTAAGTATCTAATCTCTCCTTTTTTAGGTCCAACCGATCATGTTACAACACTTAGTCATTTTTTGACCTTCTGCATTCGCGGGTTTGTGGGTTCCCGGGTTCACAAAATCCTCAAATCCTATTTCTCTTTCATCCATCCCTGCCACGTTCATGTGTTTCCCAACAAACATTTAGTATGCTTTAATTCTAAAAACTTATAATGTAGGTTCCATAAATATTTTCATTAATGAGTGAAGGGATATATTATCTCCTATTAAAATGAATTAAACCAGGATTTGAGAAGGATTATATTATCCCTCTCAAGCATTCATTTTAAACATTATCTAGAGCAAATGAATGTTTTTGTCAACTTATGGAAGAAACTCGACAACAATTATGTGGACATACATTGAACATTTTCGAGCAGGAGGGCCAGAAATTGCAGTGCTCTAGATCATATTCTTACTACTCATCCTCTTCTTCCCAAAAGGAAGTAATCTGGACGTCTGGAATCGCTCGTGTAGGTTGTGCCCCAAAGGTTTTTGACTGTAAGGAGTTGGTTTCCTGGACCACTGAGAGATACATTCCAAACCAATGGATCATTCAATTGCAAGACCATTCCCCTGTCTCTTTGTTGCCTGAGGTATTTTGTAAGATGTTGAGACTTCCCGAACCAACACTTACCTTCAAGGGTGAAGATTACAAAGAATTTTTAAATAAGCATGAAAATGGGTTGGACCTCTTACCTGAGTTCTTGGAGAACCCAGTGGTCGTCCATGAGGATATCACAAGATTTCATGTTGGTGCATTTAAAAATCCTTTCTGGGAAATTGCTTGGCTTTTCATAAGGATAACAGGACAATAAACTACAATCAAAATTTCTCGCATGATTGTTGATATTTTATACTTTACGGTCAAGGAATAGGCCATATTTGATTGGGGAAAGTTGTTTTCCATTGAAATATCTTCCCAATTGTCACAATACAAGAAGGAGAAAAAATTCTTTATGTCCTCTTATTTGGTTTTTGCGATAGCACATTGCTGTCAGCTTCCAAGATTATCTGTGTGTAAGAATATAAACTATGAATTTGACCCGATAACCTTCTGGTATCAAACATTATGGAGGCACAAAGCCTCCCAACATTTTTATGAATTTTTAATGACTTTGTCTCAGTTTTTAAAGGTTTTTTGTTTGTAAAGGACACCCCCCGGATGTCTGATCATGCGAGTAAGTTCCTGGATAGGAAGGGGACACTGGAACAAATGGAGAATTATAATGGCATAAGGATTTTTGGTTCTAAGGAAAATCCTTCCTTCCATACCACATATTGAAAAAATGTTTGTTACTGAAATAACAAGGAAATACAACTACTGGTTGCATTGTTTCCATGAAAAGAGAAAAAAACAATTCATACCTCTGCCTTGGAAAGTTGGGGACTTCATATTCATAAATATGAACAAGATTGATGAATTTGCAGGCCACTTTCATAGCCTGAATCTAAGATATATTGAAAGGGTAAAAGGTGTAACACCCTGTTTCCCCAGTTTGTAAATATAACTATATTGGCCAAGAAACTATGGCAAACTCAAAGGTGTGAATGTTTGATTTGATGGATATTTGTATAAAAGATTGATGAATGTAAATTCTATTATTTTAATAGAAAATGGATATGTGTTGCATGATTGTTGGAAAGGGGATTTGCTAAGAGAGACCACAAATGCTATGAAAGAGATGGTGGAGGGGACCAGGAATGGTTGTGTTAACCTCCACCGAACCAGTACCTTGGTGGATTTAATTGCTCAGGATTAAAACAATCCTCTGACCCAGGAATGAATTACGTTTAGGCCGGTAGGTGGGAAGACCTCCTCAAGATTTAATGAGGGTATGGGGAAGACAACCCATCTGTAAGGATTCTAGACTTGACCATAGACTGGGAATTAGGGCCACACCCAATATTGTTGGAAAATGCAAGAAAGGAAAGCATGGGGGTCAGAGAGGAAAAATCTGCGAAGAGTGCAGAGACAAGAGATGAAACTCTCAGATTTGAGGAAGAACTGTGAAAAGAGTGTGTTCTCATAATGAGAAATAGATACCGAGTCGAGAGAAGGAGAGTAACCTTCATCCCTATCTATTTCTGTACCGGAAGAAGAGATTCAATCTCAAAGCATCATAGTCTATCTCGAGGTGGCTAGTGGTAAATCCATTAGGAGTGACTAAGCCTATGGTTGGGTGGAAACATGCACCCCTTCCAACAGTCTCTTCACGTTATCTAGTTCTGATAAGTGTTTCCATACATTATGCATTGAATTGGGAATTAATGGTTGCATGCATGTATTTACTTATCTATAAATGGTTTCTGCATTGAAAAGGTTAAATTATGTATATACATTGGTTTCCTTGAGGACTTATGCTTTTGTTTTTCATGTATGCTCTAGTTTAACTCTCGAAGGTTTTTTCCCTAGGGATCTACCTCACAAATCCGGACTTGGAGCAAGCCTCTTGGCACTGCTACCATCTTGGTAACCTCATGAGTTTACACCACCCTGTTTCATAATTTAAGGTTCTGCGAACTAGGAATGTGTTTCCTTCAAACCAGTAGCATGAGAGACCATGAACTCATGCCCACGGCCTTAACTAAAACCCATCTAAGAGTAGAAATCATAGCCCGAGAGTCATCTAAAGGTCCATGTGACCTGGATCTATGAACCTTGCACTAATCCCAAACGGAGCTAGTTCAAAATGGTTTAGAGTTTCAAGAGTTCGATGCTTGGAATGTCAAACATCACGATATTCAAAGTTACCCGAACTCCCTGAGTAATAAGAGACGTATATGAATCAAGAACCTGACTGAGGAGATGAATGCGAACCGTTCATCAGGAGGAAAACCTATCTCAGTCATTAGATTGACTCAAAGACCCACTGGAGTTAATGAATCAAACACCATTTGCTCGATTAGATCGATGGTTGGAAACCATTGCGGAGAACGAAGGTGAAATTAGCAGACATGCTAGTTCACGACTTGAAATCAACCAACGTCATTGATCTAGTTGGGGATTAAAGATAAATGACCATGATTAGACAGAGTTGGGTGAGCACTTCCCAGATTGCGGAGATTGGGCCCTGCAATCGTTGTGAACTGTCGATCTATGAACAAAGATCGATGGTGGGGAATCATTGCGGAGCATGAAGGTGAAATTAGCGAATGTTCTAGTTCATGACCCTCAATTCACCAACTTCGTTGATCTCGTCGGGGTGGAGGATCAATGAAAATGATTAGATCGAGTTGGGTGAGTACTTTTTTGATTGCGGAGATTGATCTCTCCAATAAAGATAGAGTACATGGGGGCCTCACAATCACTGTGAACCGTCGATCGATGAACAAATTTTTATTGGCCAGATAATGACCGTGAAAACCTGAGAGAGGTTTAAATCTGATCATACCGAAGTGACAAGGGAACGTGTCGCCCCTAACCCAGCTATGTGTCAGCCCCTGGAACATGCATATCTCACCCACATGGTTGGTGAAATGACTGGGATTCCGAGAGTCTGAGACTTTGGGATTCCGGAGGATTCGAGGTGCTTCAAAAATCCCCGAAGTTTCGAAGTGCCAGAGTAGATCCTAGCCATTAGCATAGGAAGTCACGTGGCAGTAGATCATTGACTCCGAAGAAGAACACTCTAGAGGAATGCGAGGAGTGAAGTTACGAAGTGCCTAAGTCCATTGGAACCATTCGTTGGGATGAGGATGCATGGTGCTCGATCTGTAACTTTGGGTACAAAGTAATTCAAAGGAAAAGGCGTTGGACTATTTGAAACTCCCAAACGCCAAAATCCTGAAGTGGACCATAGCTGTCAATCATGAAGGGATGCGTGACACTCGATCTGTAACTCTGGGTACAGATTACTTCGGAGGAAAAAGGCATTGGAATTTGAAACTCCCAAATGTTGAAGTCCCGAAGTGGACCAAAACCATCGATAGCGAAGGGACGCATGGAGCTCGATCTGTAACTTAGGGTACATAGTACTTCAGAGGAAAAAGGCATTGGAATGTTTGAAACTCCCGAACGTCGAAGTCTCAAAGTGGACCACAACCGTCGATCATGAAGGGACGCGTGGCGCTCGATCTGTAACTCTGGGTACAGATTACTTCAGAGGAAAAAGGCATTGGAATGTTTGAAACTTCCAAACTCCAAAGTCTCGAAGTGAATCAGGGCCATCGAAATCCCTGAGGAAACGTGACATCAGATTGTGAACTTTAGATATTTTCAACTCCATAGGATTCACGCGATGGTTGTCTTGGCGTCTGGTCATAACCCACAATCATATGTAAGTATAGAGGGATGGAAGAACCTAAAGAACTTGGGAGAGGATATCTGCCCGCTCTGAGCTTGGTTCAGGGCATGGAAACTGTGGCTGTAAAAATCTAGAAGAGAGGAATGGAATAGAGACCCCGAATGAGGGTATTGATTTTCCTAAGAAGAACACAATTTTTACGCCCCACCATGGGTATGTTACAAATTGGTATCAGAGCATGGTTACAACACTTGGCCTGCTTGGGCTCATGGACGAGTCACTTAAAAATCATGTGTAGATAAAATCTTAAGGGTGACGCCCTACCTTACCTCTTTCCTAAAGAATTTGGTTAAACTATCACTAAAGAAAAGAATTAAAACTTTCTACTGTGTGTGTTTAATAAAAATGAACTAAGTTTTTCTCATGAACTACTAGAATGTTAGCTAACAATACGTGTTTTGTCAACACTCCAACAATTAGTGAATTACGGGAAATATCAAACATAAAGGATGGCGACACACCATGAAGTGGGGGAGGGCTCCTACAATATATTCGAGGAGTCTAATGAGAGGAGAGCGGTGGAGACCCCTCCGGATCTAACTAAAACTGTAAGGAGCCTTATGGCTGAATTACAAAGTTGCAAGGCTGACAATGAGAGATTGATAAAGGAGAAAGAGAAACAAACGGAAATCAATGTAGTCTTGTTGCAGAGCTTATCCAATATACAGAGGTAGCTACAACATGGGCCTGAAACCAACGATGTGGACCGATGACATACATAGAGAAGTAAAAGTCCACTTGAAATACAAAAATATGGTGCCATAAGTGGCCACATAGGGAGAAGTGCCTCAAGGAAGGTCCAACCTGGAGGCAGGGGATTCTCATCTGGAGAGTCCTCTAGAAAGGGAATGAGAAACTCCGAGGGATATTCTAGTAGCAGACCTATATGACATTCTCAGAAGAAAGGAAAGAAGCAAAAGCATTCAAAAATTCATGACCCTAAAGAGTTCAAGAAAGCCAAACCACCCTATTTCAATGGAGATATTGAGAAAGGGGAAGAGGTAGAAGCTTGGCTGCTTGGTTTAAACAAGTACTTCAGAGTTCATGACTATTATGAAAACTTGAAGGCTCGAATAGCCATATTCAACGTGAATGGAAAGGATTCCATTTGGTGGGAAGATCTTAAGAATGTAAAAGGAATCCATGAAAATGACTTATCATGGAAATAGTTTGAGAAACACTTCAAGAAGAAGTATCTGTCAGAGAAATACTTCGACGGGAAGACTAAGGATTTGTATGAACTCAAGTTGGGACAACTCAACATAGAGGAATATATCAATAAATTCCTTGAGATGCTGAGGTATGTACTCTACATAAAAGATGAAAAAGTAAAAGTCCAAAGATTTATCAGTGGGTTACCTCAGACCTACCGGAATAGGATTGAGTTTGACGAGCCAAAGACCTTAGAAGACACTACCCAAAAGGAAAAGTATTTTTGTAAACAGTTTGGGTGTCAGACAAAACCTCACAAGGACTAGAAGAAGAAGAGTAGTTCAGGGTTCAATAAGAAGGGATTTAAATCCTCAATATTTAAGAACTATAGGAAGGATTCAAGGATGAGCCTTCCTACCCAAAGTGTGTATCAACAGAATTTCCCCTCCCAGAGTGGAAATAAACCTTTTGGATCAACCCTAGTAAATACTGAAAACCCAAAGAGAGAACCCTTGAAATGTTGGGGTTGCAGAGAAGAACATCTGTTGAGGGATTGCCTGCAAAGAAAGCAGAGCAATAGGAGAATTTACAACATCCAAGAAGCTACCACAGTCAATGATGTGGCTAGGAGCATGCCACATATTTATGCATCTTTGGATAATAAATAAGCCTACCACCAAGCTTCAGTGGTGGATATGGAAGGTATGATCACCAACCGTCTAGTTTCTATTTTAATTGACCCTGGTTCTAATTTGAGTTATGTGGCCCCTTAGACTTTTGATAAGTGTAAAATGAAACCAGATAGACATGTTAAGCCATGGTTGGTACAACTAGTTGTTATAGCAATATTTGCCTCACCCCATGAAATATTGCACATAGGGACATTTTCCATTTCCCTATGCAAACTTTTCATCCCTTTTTACAAATCCCAGAGCTAAAAATACATTTTTTCCACAAATACACACCTTTCCTACTATACAACATGTGTATATGTAGGTTGCACCACTACAGCCTACGTACATCGAGAAATGTGCCCAAAAATGAAAAATGGTATCGGGTTTCCATGTCACGATAGGAGATCAATGATCCTTGGCCTTCCATATACTGGAAATGTTCTGACTCGGCCCTTCAGTTCCATTTCAAGGCTATAAATTGGCCAATTATGAGATATGGAAAAGAGGAGAAATAATTCAACTTTGAGAGCAAAGTTACTCTGGAGGAATTATTCACTTCACATATAGTCTGCATCCCTTTGTCCTTTAAGTCAGAACATAGTGTTCAGTCCCCAAGCTCTTCTCTTATTGAGTGAGCACTAAGAACTCCATTGTCTCTCCTAAATGATCTTGCCTTTGGTGGAGGATTGAAGTGGTGGAGGCCTAGCTGGAAGGAACTTAGTTTCTCGGTTCCAAACCGTGCCGACACGGAAGTCTGTAACTTATTCACTTCTTTTGATTATATCTTAATAGAAATACTCTTTTCTCATCCAATTGATATCTTGCAAATATTTGAATTATTATTCCATGGGCGTATTTGTTATGTATGTTAATGGATTATGCTATTGAATGTGATAACATAATATTTTATGACCATATGCTTGCTTTGCTTGGTTGTTGAGGACTAGTTGCAGGTATATTGCTTTGGGTCAAGTGCTCAACGATGGACTTCATCGAACGTCTAGACAAGGTAGGAATTTTATCTTGTCTTGCTAGCATATTTGTTTATATAACATACTTGAGAATAGAATTGATTTCTACAGCCATTTCTGTCTATTGTGGTTTTCCCTTAGCCATAGAGATATTTTCCTCGTAACATAATTGGCGACCATACTGGGGATTGAATATTATTCTTGGGGTTTGGAGTGTTTTTCTCCTTAGATTTATCTCATTGACATTGCATTTCTTGTCATTTGATTGCTTGACAGCCTCTGTTCACTCTGTGTCTGAGTCTTTCAGCCTTCTCCTTAGCCTGGCTGTGTTTTTGACACTTATACGTAGGTTTTTTCTTGACAGTCGCGTACATACACCTGCTTCCCTTCTGCAAGCTGCGTACATACACATTGTTTCCTTGAACAGTCATGTACATCAACCTCTTTTTATTGTTTTCTAGGTTTGGTGGTTGCTGGGTGGGTTTTGATGATTGTTGAGTCTTCTTGGGTCTTTGTAGTGATTGTTAAGTGTCTGGGGGATGACATGAAACTTGTCTTTGGTTGAATTTTTGGGCGGTGCCTTTCTAATCACCTTTTCATTTTGATTATCCTTGTATATTGGGATGGGTTTTTTGCTCCTTGGTATCCTACTTGAGTTGTCTCTTTCTATACACAGTAGAGTCTTTATATATCAAGCTGTTGTTCAGTCCATGAATTTTCATTTTTCTTATATTGAAAATACAAAAATATTAGGCCTTTTGCATTGCTTGGAATATTGATCTTTTGAGTCTTTGTCATTTAGCTTAGTGCATGTAAAGAAAGATTGCATTTTTATTCAAAATTGCAGAATTGTATTGAAAATTGCATTATTTTTAGGAAGCATATCATTCATTGGAAATTGAAGTTAGTACTTTGCATTGTATTCATATATACTTTAATTTCCGAGTCATAACATCACTAAGTTTCACGACCACACCTTTTGAGTAATCACAACCATTAAAATTAACGCTATAATTTAAAATTGATTAGTAACGATTTTATTTTCTAGGGTGCACAAACTAGCTTAGGATTTAGTGCCTTGGAATAGGATTTTGTGAGTAAACTTCTCCAAGGCTATTAAATCAACATATGTGTCTGACTAAGGGAGTGGATAAATCCATTGTATAATCGGTAAGATTAGGAGGCTCCTCTTACATCGGAGTTAATCACGAGGTCGGTTGAAGGGATATCCTCCCGATACCTTCTTAGAGTCAGAGATATTTCTAGGGATCTTGCTAGTGCCCTTACCTCCATGAGAGGTGGTGCTTTCAAGGTTTCAGGCTTTTCTACCCTTCCCATATGGTGGAATTGAATTATAATACTCAGTCCATGCCTTGGGTCTCTAATAATTTCCCTCTTAACATGCCTATAATTTCAACCGGGAGCACGATGGCTCCACTTTATGTGTCTTCATTTGAGAGGAACCTTATCCCTCAACCAACTCTTACTATGGGAGGTTGGAACCTCCCCTCTTACGGATCCAGTTCTAGCCATGTTTATTCATGAGCCAATAATCAAATGGGTGATTATTCTATTTATTACACCCCATCTGTGTATCCTTCATCCGCCATGTCGGTTCCTACAAACACTTTCCCCATGGTGGGTCCACATATATCCCCGAGTCTTTCGTATGGAGGGAACCAATTTTATGGTTCAGGCTACCCTCTTCACGGAACCCCTTCACATGGGGAAAACATATATCCTCACTTGAAAAATCCTTATCATAATTTTGTCTCTTCACAGACATCTGCTTTAGTGATGATGCCCGTACAAACCTCTTTGGATCAATTAGGTGGAGGATACTACCTTTCCGAATAGGGAAAGGGTGTAAACCAGGACCCTTCCTGGCTTGCAATGTTTCAAAACCAATGTTTCCCTAGAACTTGGTATCAAATGCCACATTCCACCACTACTAGTCCAGTCACTGCTATTCATACTGGAGCTCCATCACCAACCACTGCTAGTCATGTTGGAGATTGGTCGATGACCTCTGCTAGTCATGTTGAAGACTCACAACCAGCCGTTGCTAGTCATGCTGGGGGCATCACTCTAGTCTCCACGAGTCATATCAATGTTAGTTCCCCATCCTTTGTACACCACATGGGATATGACACTCCAACCTCTACCAATCACACTGAGATCATGTCACCAAACATTGTAAATGACGCTGGGGGAATTCACATGATTGAGAAGCCTAGACGTTTCAGACATAAGGCCATATTCCTTTGCAGGACTTGCGAAGGAAATCACCTTACTTGTTTGTGTCCTGCTACTACCGGGATATTGGAAGCATGGTTCTCACCTGAGGGCCCTTCGGGTTCTGAGGTGTCTGTGGTTTCCCCACACCCTATTTCTCCTTTGATTGATATGGAAGTCATACCAATGAAATCATATCCTGACCACACCCCTGTTGGCGAGGGTGATGTGTATAATATCTAGGTTATCACGCATCCTATTCAACCTAGAGTTGAAGAAGTGGTCATACCAGTGCAATATTTGGTCAATCCAACTCTCCTTGTGGAGGGTGATGCATCCTTCAACCATGTCATTATAATTTTTGATACTGCACATTCTGAACAAGAGATATTTTTTCTCTACTCGAGTAGTCTCCCTCCAAGTCATGAGGAAGTTCCCTTTGATTGGGATGGTCTTGTGGGGTATCCAATGCCCCCGCCTATGTCTTTTCAAGTAAGAGACATTATCCAATATATCACGAAGACGATAACCTTTTCTATAACTTTATCCTCCTCGACTTGGAGATCTTTGGGTTTTCCCAAGCTTATGTCAGCTATTCGTAAGATAATGACATTTCACATAAGTCCAACACGGGAGCCTTGGCCTCCCCCATGACATGTCACCTAGAAACTCCCAAGCGAGTCTGATTTAATCTCTTTTCCGACTCGTCTAAAAAATGAAAATATTGTCGAGTGAATTTGTCCCTTTCACACTCATTAAATTGGACTTGAAAGGTCATGAGTCTTAGTTAAGCTCTTTTTCGACTCGTTTTCAAAAAGAAAAAAAAGATTGTCGAGTGAACTTGTCTCTTTCAAACTCGTAAATTGGATTTGAAAGGACGTCTATTTGGTACAAGTTTATCCCTTTTTCACACCAAGTAGACTAAGGTTATGAAAAAAGACATTTTTTGGGCATTAAATTGTGATTGCATATGATGCCCTTGTTTGCAGTATTGAGCCGATAGTCGGTTCTCACTTTGCGTTATAAATCGTTTGCCTCAACAATTTTGCAATTTCAACCAAGCAGAGCCTCGTTTATATCCTTCGCAATTTGCCACCCTATACCCAGGAGGGAACATTCCCCTGAGTGTCCATCTCTCGCATGCACCTTCTTGCATTGAGCATAGGTATGTTCCACCGTTGGAACTAGTTTTGATTACTTGTGACACTTTTTTCCTCCTCTATATCATAACATTCATTTGTCTATAAAAAAACAAAAAAAGACGGGCAGGAAGGGAGTATTATCTTATATTTGGCAGCAATCGTGTCGCCTTTGATCAGAGAATTTTTTTATTGAGTCCACTTGTCATCATAATTTTGGGTTTATCACGACCTTAGGAAGTTGATCTTGTTACAAAGAGTTTTCTCCTCCAACTGATTACTCTTCCAGTCCATATCGAGAACTTGATTGATGCCTCCTGCATCTCATGGTTTCATCATTAATTATATGATGCCAGAGTCTTCCATATGTTTCATGCTCTTGTTCAAAGGAAGTCTATCAACTCGTGTCGGCCATTCTTCAGAACTCTTGACTTTGCATGTCGACCATACCCTTAGTTTGTCTCAGAATCACATGATCTTGTAGTCCTATTACGCACCCTGGTCCTAATTTCATCATTGGTAGGTAACCTTGAACCCAACAATCGTCATTTCATCATTGGTCGTTGACTGGGTGGTTTCGCTTGTGTTCGATGACAAGACATCTATTCACACATTGGGATTCGTGCAGTGTCTTGGATTCCATTAGCCTTATTGGTGGTTTCCTTGCCTTTGTCAACAATTTTCCTCATTCGCTGCTATTCAAAGGGTCTTTTTCATGTACCTCTTGCACTTGGCACATGCGAAATACAGATAGGTTCGTTGGTTCATGAACATGTTCTTCGTTCGATTTCCTCCAAATCATTTAGCTCCTACTTTGTACCTCGTGATGAATGACGAGATATGTCTTAATGCTCTCCTTTTAGTGGGTCACCTTCCATCGACTTCAACTCATCTATTTTGGAAATGATGCCTAGAGTCCTATGATTACCTTAAGGCTTGAAGTCATTAGCGATAGGTTCTCTCGCCATAAACAATAGGGAACACATCAATGTCTCCTGATCGATGGATTATTCAAGTGTTCGACCTCAAATCCTTTATTCACACTTGTAAGAATGTACTCAGTTCCTTGATACCTAATTTCATCATTGGTAGGTTTTCTCGTGTTTGTTAACGGTATACCTCAATGACCGCTAATCAAATGAAGTCTCATTGTGTTCGACCTCAACTCATTTATTCACATGATGTAGACTTGTACCTTTGGCAGATTATGTAGAAGACTTGAAGACATCAGTATGTGGCCACAAATTTCCTGCGCTATTGCTTCCTTTTCATTGGACCAGTACCTATATGACTTTAGTGATCATGGGAGATCATATTGTACTCCATTGTATACAGATATCTTCAGATTGATTTTGAGACTGGTTCTACTGGGCCTTGTTCGTGACTATGACAACCTTTGGCATGTAACCACATTTGTATTTTCCTATTCATGGCCACAGACATTTGTTTGGTATATTTTCACATGGATCTAGAGTGTAATTCATATTGGCAGCCACATATGCAAAGTTAGTGCAGAATGTAATGAAAAACTAGTTCTTCCAGCTGGTTCCCCATCACTCCACTTCTGGGTTTTTATAATGTATTTGGGCCATCACAGATACTCCTTTGAACTCACACATTAGGGGGCATCTGTTATAGCAAGATTTTCCTCACCCCATGCAATATTTCACAGAGGGCCTTTTTCCATTTCCCTATGCATACTTTTCATCCCTTTTTGCAAATCCCAGAGCTAAAAATACATGTTTTCCACATATACACACCTTTCATACTATACAACATGCGTATACATAGTTTGCACCACTACAACCCACATACATTGGGAAATGTGCCCAAAAATGAAAAATGGTGTCGGGTTTCCATGTCACGACAGGAGATCAATGATCCTTGGCCTTCCATATACTGGAAACGTTCTAACTCGACCCTTCAGTTCCATTTGAAGGATATAAATGGGCCAATTCTGAGCATGGAAAAGAGGAGAAAAAAATCAACTTTGAGAGAAAAGTTACTCTGGAGGAATTATTCACTTCACATTGAGTCTGCATCCCTTTGTCCTTTAAGTCTGAACACAATGTTCAACCCCCAAGCTCTTCCCTTATTGAGTGAGAAATCCATTGTCTCTCTTACATGATCTTGCCTTTAATGGAGGATTGAAGTGGTGGAGGCCTAGCTGGAAGAAACTTAGTTTCTCAGTTCCGAACCGTGCCGACACAGAAGTCTGTAACTTATTCACTTCTGCTGATTATATTTTAATAGAAATACTCTTTTCTCGTCCAATTGATATCTTGCAAATATTTGAATTATTATTCCATGGGCGTATTTGTTATGTATGTTAATGGATTATGATATTGAATGTGCTAACATAATATATTATCACCATATGATTGGTTGTTGAGGACTAGTTGCAGGTATATTTCTTTGGGTTAAGTGCTCAACGATGGACTTCATCAAACATCTGGATGAGGTAGGCCTTTTATCTTGTCTTTCTAGCATATTTGTTTATATAGCATACTTGAGAATATATTTGATTTCTGCAGTCATTTCCGTCTGTTGTGGTTTTTCCCTAGCCATAGAGATATTTTCCTTGTAACACTAGCCACTGGAACCAAAAGAAAAGCAACAAAGGTCTTACCATCTTGCCAATTCATCATGGATGGGTTGCTCACCTAAGCGACCCTTAACATACTTCCCCTAGGATCTTATGACTTGTTGATTGGTATGGATTCATTGGCTGCTGATAAAACTAAGTTGGAATGTTACCATTAAACTCTAGAATGTGCAAATGAAGAAGGGGGGAAGATGACCCCCCAAGGGATTCAAAAACCTGTCTCAGTGAGACAAATATCAACCCTTCAAATGAAAAAGTATTGTAGAAAGGGATGTCCTCTTTATGCAATATAGGTGATGGAATATGTTGAGGATGAAAAACCAAACCTAGGGGACCACCCCATATTAAGAGAGTATCGAGACGTGTTTCCAGAAGAGGTACCAAGTCTACCTCTGAGAAGAGACATTGACTTGTCAATATAACTTGCACCAGGAGCAGTGCCAGTGTCTAGGACACCCTGTAGGATGAGTACACCCGAGCTAGTTGATCTCAAGCTATAGCTAAAGGAAATGATGGACAAAGGCTACATCTTTCCCAATGTGTCTCCATGGGGAGCACCAACCTTGTTTGTGAAAAATAAATATGGCACACTATGATTGTGCATAGATTATAGAAAACTCAATAAGACAACCATAAATAACAAGTACCCCTTACCAATAATCGATGACTTGTTTGACCAATTAGGGGCTGATTCCATTTTCTCAAAGATTGACTTGAGGTATGGATACCATCAAGCCCGAATCAAGGATGCAGACATCCACAAAATGACCTTCAGGACAAGGTATGGTCACTATGAATTTGAGGTGGTTCCATTTGGACTAACCAATGCCCCCGCCACTTTTATGTGCTTGATGAACAATGTTCTCAACAAATTCCTATACAAATTTGTATTGGTTTTCATTGATGTTATCTTAAGCTACTCCAAGAAAAGAGAAGATCATGAAGAAGATATTTGACTTGTACTTCAAGTACTAAGAGAGCATCAACTCTACGCTAAGCTTAGAAAGTGTGATTTTTTCTAGAAGCAAGTGCATTACTTGGGCCATGTCATTTCCGAATAAGGGGTGGCAGTAGACCTTGACAATATAAGATCTATTATGGAATGGCCTACCCCAAAGGATGTATCTGATATCAGATCCTTTATGGGCTTAGCAGGATATTATAGAAGGTTCATAAAAGTATTTTCCAAGATTGGTTGTCCAATCACTGACCTCCAAAAAAAGGGGGTTAAATTCACTTGGACATCAGAATGTGAAGAAAGATTTCAGGAACTGAAATACCTTCTGACCCATGCACTCGTGTTGAAGCTTGCAGATCTTGATAATGATTTCCTCATGTGTACAAATGATTGCAAGGAGGGACTCAGAGGAGTCCTTATGCAAGAGGGACGTGCAATTTGCTAACATCTAGGAAATTGAATGAGCATGAAATCAATTATGTGACCCATGATGTAGAGTTGGATGCCATAGTGCATTCTTTAAAAATGTGGAGACATTACCTCATGGGTAGGATATTTGTACTTATGACAGACCACTGTGGGTTGAGGCACCTGTTTTATCAACCAAAACTCAATGCTAGACAAGCTAGGTGGATAGATCTACTTACTGAGTTCAATTTCGAAATCAAACAAATCAAAGGGAAGGAAAATAGGGTCGATGATGCCCTTACCAAAAGTGTGAAAACAATTCATCTGGCAGCAATAAGCACTTGTGAAACGGATGTCAGGGAAAGAATTAGGAATGCACAAGAAACAAATGCATTCTTCAAGACCATGACCTCATACCTAAGGCAAGAGCCTACAAGGCTAAAGTATGGAGGCTCAGATGCTCGATGAAGGCCTACTGACCAACAAAAAAATATTGTATATTCCAATATTTGACTGCTTGAAGAGGTTCATAATGGATGAACTACACAAGAGACCATATACTGGTCACCCAGGATATCAGAAAATGATCACGGCGACTAGGAAACAATTCTATTGGTCTGGACTGAAAAGGGACATAGTTGACTATATAGCTAAGTTCCTAGAATGCTAGCAAGTTAAGGCAGAACACCAGCACCCAATAGGGTTGTTACAGCCTCTACCAATTCCATAATGGAAATGGGAAACCATCTCCATGGATTTCATCACTGGATTACCAAGATCGACTAAGAAGAATGATGCCATCATGGTAGTGGTGGGAAAATTGAGCAAGTTTGCTCACTTTGTTCCTGTCAAGTTGAATTGTAGTGCGATAGATATTGCCAACATATTCATGAAGGAGATATTTAGACTGCATGGCATGCCTAGAGAGATTGTATCCGACAGAGACGCAAAATTCACTTCAAGATTTTGGAAATCCTTGATGACTGATATTGAGACTAAATTTTTGTTTAGCACAATCTATCACCCCCAAATTGATGGATAGATAGAAAGAGTAAACCAAATATTAGAAGACATGTTAAGGATGCATGTAATGCATCAGCCTAAGAAGTGGGAAGACTACCTGCCATTGGTATAATTTTCCTACAACAACGATTATCAAGAGTCACTAAAGATGACCCTTTTGAAGCCCTCTATAGTAGACATCGAAAAATCCCCATTAGCTAGAGTAATCCAGTGGATAGAATTTCAATCGGACCCGACATGCTGAAAGAAATGGAGAAACAAGTGATTCAGATAAAACAAAATATGAAAATTGCTCAGGATAGACAGAAGAGCTACGTCGACCGAAAGAGAACCCCCAGAGAGTTCAAGACATGAGACCATGTCTATCTCAGAGTTAGACATAGTAAGAGTTCCCTGAGAATGGGATATTATGCCAAGCTATCACCTCATTATTGTGGACCCTTTGAATTATTAGATAGAGTGGGACCTATAGCCTATAGGCTAGCACTCCCTCCCACGATAAAGACACGTAATGTTTTCCATGTTTCATTATTGAAGAAATATGTACATGATTCTAATCATATAATTGACTCGTATGTGATCCAGGTGGAGTCAGATGAAGAATTCCTACCATAACCTCAATACACACTAGACAGGAAGGAAACATTACTCATGAACCAAACCATTACAAAGGTCAAGGTGCAGTGGAAACACTTTGGACCAGATGAGGCTATGTGGGAGATGGAGGATTCCATGAGACAAACATATCCGATTTTTTTTACTTCTGTATATACATAGCATGTTGACAGATAGAACATCAAGGAAGATGTTCCTTTAAGGGGGATGGAATTGTAACACCATGTTTCCCCCAGTTTGTAAATATAACTATTTTGGCCAAGAAACTATGGAAAAATCAAAGGTGTGAATGTTTTATTTGATGGACCTTTGTATAAAAGGTCGATGAATGTAAATTTTGTTATTTTAATAGAAAATGGAAATGTGTTTCATGACTACTGGAAAGGGGATGTGCTAAGAGATACCACAAATGTTATGAACGAGATGGTGGAGGGGACCATGAATGGTTGCCTTAACCTCCACCGAACCAGTACCTTGCTGGATTTAATTGCTCAGGACCAGAACAACCCTTTGACCCATGAATGAATTACAGTCAGGCTGGTAGGTGGGAAGACCTCCTCACGAGTTAATTAGGGGATGGGGCAGATCGCCCATCTGTAAGGATTCCAGACCTGAACACAGACTGGGAATTTGGGCCATACACAATCTTGCTGGAAAAGGGAAGAAAGGAAAGCATGGGGGTCAGAGAGGAAAAATCTATGAAGAGTGCAGAGACGAGAGACATAACTCTCAAATTCGAGGAAGAACTCTTAAAAGAGTGTGTTCTAATTGCGAGAAATAGAGACTGAATCGGGAGAAGGAGAGTAACCTTTGTCCCTATCTATTTCTGTACTAGAAGAAGAGATTCAATCTCAAAGCATCGTGGTGTATCTCGGGGGTGGCTAGTGGTAAATCCGTTAGGAGTGACTAAGCCTATGGTTGGGTGGAAACGAGCACCCCTTCCAGCAGTCGCTTCACGTTATATGGTTCTAATAAGTGTTTCCATACTTTATGTGTTGAATTGGGAATTAATGGTTTCATGCATGTATTTAATTATATGTAAATGGTTTCTGCATTAAAAAGGTTAAATTATGTATATACATTGATTTACTTGGGGACTTATTCTTATGTTTTTCCTGTATGATCCAATTTAACTCTCGAAGGTGTTTTCCCCAGGGATCTACCTCATAGCTCCAGAATCGAAGAAAGCCTCTTGGAACTGATACTGTCTTGGTAACCTCATGAGTTTACACCACCCTGTTTTAGAATTTAAGGTTCTACGAACTAGGAAGGTGTTTCCTTCAAACTAGTAGCCTGAGAGACCTTGAACTCGTGCCCACGACCTTAACTAAAACTCGAATAAGAGTAGAGCTCATAGGTCGAGATTAATCTGAAGGTCCATGTGACCTGGTTCTAGGAACCCTGCCCCAAGGCTGAAAGGAGCTAGTTCAAAATGGTTTCAATTTTTTGGGAGTTCGACATCTGGAATGTCAAACTTCACGATAGTCAAAGTTACCCGAAATCCCTGACTAACAAGAGACATAGATGAATCAAGAACCTGACTGAGGAGATGAATGTGAATCAGTCATTGGGAGGAAAACCTATCTCATTCGTGAGATTGAATTAATTAAGACCCACTGGAGTTAACGAATCAAACAACAGCCGCTCGATTAGATCGATGGTTGGAAACTATTGCAGAGCATGAAGGTGAAATTAGAGGGAATGCTAGTTCATGAACCACAATCAACCAACTTCATTGATCTCGTTGGGGATGGAAGATCAATGACCATGATTAGACAAAGTCGGGCGAGCACTTCCCAGATTGCGGAGATTGGGCCCCACAATCAGGGATGATTTTAGGGGCTAAATTTCACTCATGGGATAATTTTCCATGTTTTTTACAAAAAAAAGATTCATTATTTTACAAATGATTCACCCAATATTTTATAGCATAAAATTATTTTACCTTAAAAATCGCCAAAATTTTATGAAAACTATATAAAATCCTTATAAATTTGAATATTTTTACAAAATTATCGCCAAACATTTATAGCTGGCATATTAAGGATTAGTAAGATTTGCCAAGGTTTCTACATTTAAAAATATATTTCCATCCTTAAAATCATACTTGCCCGCAATTGTTGTGAACTGTAACTGTGAATGGAGATCGATGGTGGGGAATCATTGCGGAGCGCGACGGTGAAATTAGCTGACGTGATAGTTCATGGCCTACAATTCACCAACGTCGTTGATCTCATCGGGGTGGAGGATCAAAGACCATGATTAGACCGTGTTGGGAAATTACTTTTTTGATTGTGGAGATTGAGCTCTCCGATAAAGAGAGAGCACGTTAGGGCCTCACAATCACTGTGAACCGTTGATCGATGAAAAAATCAGTATTGGTCGGATCATGACCATGGAAAAGTGAGGGAGGTTGAAATATGATCAAACCAGAGCAACGGGGGCATGTGTCACCCCTGACCCAGCTATGTGTCAGCCCTTGGCACATGCATACTTTTGATGATAAAAATCACAATCAGGAATTCGCCTGCAAAGTATTACTAAAGCCTATTATTTATAAGATAATGATATATAATACTAGTAGGTGTGAACCCCTTGTAGATTGGAGGATCAAATGAGGTTCTTATTTTGATATTTGTGTTATTGTTTGAAATTACTTATAGGGTCCTATGTGATTGATGATGAAATATTGGTTTTCTTTGCAACATAATAGCAGATGGATAATGTGTATTATGTGTTGGTTTCTCTAAGCTCTAAATTCCATATTGTATGAATGGCTTATATTCACTGTTATCACATTTCTATTAGCGCCATTATTTGTTACATGTTTCACCTACACAAAACACATGTTACTCATGACAAAAGATAAAATAAATATGGAAAAAATCCAAGAAATAGTAGCTATCTTATACTATACTATGCTATGCTACATTATATGCAAATGGAATTAAAAGGATTATTGTTAGTCCTAGCTAACAAAGTTAGTGGCTATTCGATGTATTGAGTTATATGAAGGCACATTCGATATGAGTTATGGTATGTTTGGAAATGGTTAATGTGATATAGGGTGGCACACTTGGCAAGTAATGGATGTTGGTTTTGATGCATGGATAAATTGAATGGATTAATTGATGGCTGGATGGTGTGTACTAAGTAATTAAATGAGTAGAGGATGAAAGAAATTTGAATTTACTACATGTCACTCCATACCTCTCCCACTAGACGTCACCCTAGCTTGGATATTGTTCAATTGTTGTTCACTGTGGTTAAGCTCCAATTTTCAGGCAAGGAAAGAATTTCTCGACCAAACTCACGTTTTTAAGGATTTTTTATTACAGGTATGTCTTTTATTCCATCCTTGAACTTGCTCTGGTTATGAAATAGATATTGGCTTGGTGATGTATTGGTCTGTCCTTTTCTTGAGACTGGAAACTATGTAAACTTGTGATATTTCTATGGAATGGTTGGTTGTGTGTATTCATTGTAAATGAAAAAAAATGGATAGTTGAAGTCACGATTTCATTGATGATTCTGTGTGGTGGAAGCCATGAAGGATCTCTGTTGTCTTATGGTTTTTGGTTGAATCGTTTCATTCGGTCCAAACTTGCTGGTCATCTCCACACAATTATTGTCACGATACCCAGTCGTATTTGTTGTTATGGGGTTGATGGGTTTGATTTGAGCCACCTTGTGTCACTACATATCGTTTCACCTGGTTATGGGCTCGTTTATGTTATTGGTGTCTGTGCAATGGGTTATGATGGCTATAATTCCAAGAGGCTTGCCTTAGGGTTGGTTTCTATTTCGTGTCTCTTCTTTTATATCAACATTGTTGTTTTTTTTGGGATAACCGCAAGGGTTATGACCTACGTGTTCTCGGTGTTATTTATTGACCAGTGAGGAACCTCTACTCCTCTATTCAAAACCTCTCCTACCTAGTGTGAACTGTCACCCTGTCTTGCAAACAAATGGTTATGTGGCTTGTGTTTCCACCATGTTGTCTCGAAGGGTTCTCTTATGTTGTTGGTGGGGTCAACTCCAGTCTCCCTGTGTTGGTTCCACTGAGCGAACCCTTCATTACTCAGAGCCCACCCTTGATTATTCAAAGCCCGATTTTGATAAATGAACCAGTTATTTTCTGGTCGGGAACATGGTTGACTGTTATGAGTTGGTGGAGTATCCTCGACAGTGGAATATTATTGGTTGTCTCTGTTAATAGCGTGAATGATGTTTTTTATGATTGTTGTATAATCGTTGTATTCTTTTATTGTGACAATTGATTCGATAGTTCACCATGGTTTAAATTGGTTGATTTGAGAAATGGAATTGGGCATACATTTGTTGCCTCCTTATATTGGATTGATAACTCAACATCGTTTGATGTTTTGATTCAAAGTAATTAGACATGTACAGTCACATAAATGTTCTTGCGTTTTGAATGGTCTGTGTGTTCCTACAACATTGTATAAGTTGAAATGATGTTTGTTGTTACTATGTGTTTAAATTGCAAATCGAGATTATTGCAATTTGAAATATTGATGATTGTGTTTTGGCTGTCCACTATGTATGTTTGATGGATATCGGACATCGTATTGTCGATTGCACCATCAGAGATGGGAACGGGTTCTATAACAATGTGGTTTCATTGCAATTTAATTGTTAAATTGAATTGAGGAATGGAATTGGGCACAATTTTAAAAGAACTGTGTCTATGTTTGATTTGAAGGATTAATTTATGACAGTGGTTGATGGTTTGGATGTTGAATAGAGGTGATACAAATGACTATGTGTTCATTGGAATTGTGTTAAATGTTAAAAAGAAGAAGTGAGAGGAAACAAAATTCTTGTATAGGTTGTTTTGGAAGGCATATTATTTTGAGTATGATGACACTGTGATTAATTGAAAATGTTAAGGATTTAAATGTGAACAATGAGCAAGTTTAAACACAGAATAATGGTTAAATTATACACATAAATTGTTTAATTGATCACAACAATTATTTGGTTAGTGTTGGATCATTTGCATTAAATACATAATTGTTTTATGGATTACTTAATTGATTTTATGAACAATATTCATTTTTTTTCCCTACCATTATTTCACTTTTCGCTAATTACAACCCCCTCACCTTCCCACACTCATTACTCACTCCTTGTTCCTAAAATTTAATTACAGTTAAGAGGAAAATCTGTATTATGACAGTTTAAGATGGATTACAGTGATATATTCTTTGGTTTATATTACAGTTGATTGTTTGTTGTCTATGAGAAATAATCGTGATATTTCCCCCCTCATTTTAACATTTTTTAGCTCAATACAACCCCTCACATATCCCAGAACCTTTGCTCACCCCCTGCTCATTGACAACGATTAAAAAATTTGTATGGATTGGATTGCATGAGTCTGATATGTTGTTGAGCCAAAATTTATTTCATATTTTAAAAAGAGTTGTCATGTACGGTTGTTAAAGAAACTATTTGCTAATCAACTATGCATACAGGAATGAGTTTTTTTAGCCGAAGTAGCCATTGTAGAGGTAACCGAGGAAGAGGTAATTGGAACAGGGGCCCTAGAAGGCCAAGATTATCCATACACTTTGATGTTGACTCGAAAGAGTTAGGCCAACTATTTCAATGTAGGTTATTTAATTGGATTGGGAAAGGAGTGGTCCAACCTAGGCCTGAAAGGCCTCCCTTGGAATCCCCACAAGTCCCTGGTGTCCCTGTGCATCCTCATGTCTCACTACAACCTGAAGTTCCCGAGAATGACGAATGGAAAGAGATTGTCCACCCGACAGTCTTCTAACATCATGGTTGGCCTAACTTATCATTACCTGCTCCCCCACCTATCAATAAAATTTTCCAAGATGCCCCTATCCACTCACCAATTCAGTCTTCCCATGCGAGTACAAGGTTGAAAATTGAGGTCCACCATGCCCCTGACAAAGGAAAATCCACTGCTGCCCCTTCCTCACCCTCCAATGGCTCTGATGAATCTATGTCCTCCCGCATGCATTTGAGGGACGATTTCTCTCACGTGATCAACGAGATTAGGCCTAAAGGATCAACACAGCCTAAGGAAAATTCAGAGAGATCAAAAGGTGACCGCAACAACAAGGAAATATTTTATCTCAGAGTGGAAAATATGGATTTTAAGTTTTTATTTATTAATTGTTGAGAACAATTGACTTCTGATTTGTTTGGACAACATACTATTTTTGGATATATGAGTAATATATTTTGGAAATAATTTCAAATATCATTGAGATAACTTATAGAATATCAATGTGATTATGGGAGTCACAAGGAGGGATGTTTTGTTTAATTAACTAGTTGTGTTATGATTGTTAAAAGCTAAAGGGAGTCACAAGGGGTCCCACCTACTAGTTATTATTTATTTAAAAACCATTATTATGACTTATTACTTTTCCCCCTAACTAAAAGTTGGCTGAGTTTTAGTTATCTTAACTAATGAATTAGTTCAACTACTTCAACCAATTCTAATTTGCTTAAACGAAAAAGGAAAGGGAGGAGCAAGAGAAGGAGTAGAAGAAGAAACATACTAAGGTTTTCTCTTTGAGTTTTGTTGATATAATTCAGTTTTCACTCATTCCTTAATTCATTAGAATCCTAAGTCTTTTTTATGATAGCAAGGTACTATTGTAGAGATCAAGATTCAGGGCTGAATTACATCATTCAGACACTTGTTTTTCAGAGGTGTTGATCTATCTTTGATAGTCTGTGTAGATTTGTCTGTTTGTGAATTAGTTTTCACGACTGACAAAGGCTATTTTGCAGAGTCTAGTGGACAACAATATGTGGCAAGCTGATCCAACTTTTCAAGTTTAGTTTTTGATTTTCTGTCAGAACTCCTTTTGTATGTTTCATCGAGGACATCTAAGTTTGACTTTGGTCCAAAACTTCCTCAGGAAATTTTGTAAAGAGAACGATTCTTTGATGAATTGGAATGAAATAAAGGATTTATTTATGTCTCATATGTGTTGGTGATTGACTTAGTGTTTTTACTTATGTATCTATGTTTATTTCAACATCTGATATATTCATAAAATTACATAAAAAATGATTTTTTCAGGAAGCTTTTAATTATAAAAAAACAACCTAAGCACTTGTAAACAATACTTGTGAATTAGGATATCGGTTTTGATGGCTATAAACATAGGGTGATATTCCCGTCTATCTTGATTTAGCCAAGAAAGATCTGAAAATGTTTGATTAAGATCATTTCATATCTTTTTCTCAACATTTATTTGGAGACTGTACTGGGGAGATCTTCAATATCTCTCTGGTTAATTTTTATGCTTGATTAGCATCGAATACATATATTTTTATGATATTGATTATTTGATTGTTTATTTCTTAATGGATGTGCCTATAGAAGGCAACCCAATATTGAGCCCGGTCTTCAAGATCAGACCAACATTGCTTTGAATTTGTTCAACACCATTTTAGACACTGTCAATACTCGTGTTGAACTTAATCATTCATGGGAAACAATTGAATGAGATATTAATGCCCAAGAATGTTGGGAAGCTAGATGTAGATAGCCTAGAGATCAACAATAACCTTCTTGTTCCTTCAGTTTGGACTTACTTTCATGTCCTTAGACTCTCGTGTTTCTTGAAGAAGAAGAGGCTTATCACCTTAAATTAATCCTATTGTTGAAATAGGAAGAAGGAACGACGTGTTGTCAACCCAACAAAGTGCTCTAAGGAGAACTTTTTCTGATTCATCCAATTCGTCTTTCTTTCCCTCACCTATCATCCACAAGATGGAATCTAGTGGTGGTTCTGGTGGCTCTGTAAGTGCTTCCTCCTCTCAGTATCCAACTTCGTCAATGATTGGTATCTTAGATAGCCACCATATCCCTGTCCAATCTACCACAAATCCCACCAAAGTCATTAAAAAATATAGGATTTTTCAGTTTGAAGAAGATGCCACAACCACACCATGGCATGTGTCCTCTCCTCCTAACCTAGCACCTGTTACTCGTCCACCTCCTAAATTCAAAGAGAATCTCCCTAGGTTTTCGGGGAATGACATTGTCACTAAAAATGAACACCTAGTGGCATTTTCTAATGCTTGTCACAATATAGGAGCCAATGAAAACGAAACTTGCATGCGCTTATTCGTCAATTATTTGGAAGGAAAGGATATGGTCGATTTCTTTGACCTTCCTCCTAAAATTCTATATACTTGGGAGGAGTTAGTCTATTGGTTCAGATCCACCTATGGGAAATATAAAAGCCCAACTGAACAGTTACGAGAGTACAATAACATCGCCTATAAGGATGGTGAGACCATCAAGTATTTCGACTTGCATTTCACTAAGCTATACAATCAAATCCTTGAGCTCATTCGAACTCAGAACCAAGACGCTTTCATGCATTACTACAATGCATTAACGTCCCTCTATCATCATAGGCTTGAGGAAAAATCCATTGATAACCTCAGTTCCACTCTGCATACTTGTTTAGAGTATGAAGAAAAACTCGAAAAAATAGGTCTTCCCTAGGGATAATTGATTAAACAGACAAACATGTTCGCCCTCTTACAATTGGTACAAGATATGAATAATCGTATGATAGCTCATGAGTGAAAGGGATTTGCCTCCACTCTAACCCCCAAAGCTTCATCTTCTTCTACACCTCCCTTTAGAAACCCATTTGAAAATATTTTTCATCCCAAGGCTATCTTTCCTTGAAGTTGGTGTAACTTTTGCGAGGAACACCACGAGGAAGCCACATGTGAGGTAAGGAAGAGTGCCAGAGATAAGATCTTTGGTAAAATCCCAGAAACTACCATCGTTGTCCTAGATTTTGCAGAGCTAGAGGATGTCATGATCATCAATACTAGGAACAAATCCTACGCTCCCAAAGGCAAGTATGATCCGTCCCACAATTATTCTATCCCAAGATCATCATCACCATCTGCTACGGTTCAGGTTCCTAAGGTTCCTTATAGTCAAGGGACTATTTCCCCTCTCCCATCTTCCAAATACAATATTCTGAATCAGTTGGCCAACATCAAATCATATGACACCCTCCTAAACTTGGTTGTCGTACCCGAACAACAAAAGCATCTTAAACAATTCATGGAAGGAAAAGCTTCCGTTGTAGCCAACCTCTTTGAAGAGGTGAATGAAGAGGATTCATTTGTAAATAAAGTAGGTGTACATAACTTTAGATACCCTATAAAAAATCCCCCTTTTTATATTTCTGTAAAGATTATGGATAAGATTGCCCATTGTTGCCTCATTGATGGCGGTTCGGGCCCAACTGTGATGTCGAAGATTATTATGGAAGATCTAGGTTTGTCTTGTACAAATGAAAACACTAGAAGCATGCTCTCCTATAATAGTCTAAAACAAACAACCATAGGTGAGATTAAATATGTGACCTTAGTTTTGTGTTCACACCCTGAAATAAGGACAAGCCTTAGCATTTAGGTAATCGACATGCCAGTAAGAAATTACTCAATCATATTGGGAAGAGATTGGAAAGCTTTGACGAGTGGATACCTCTCACTCGACAGAACACATTTATCCGTTCCTCGGAATGGTAAGAACATTATAGTCCTTAGAGAGGGAAGGATTTAACCTTACATAGAGAGTGTCCCACAACCTAATGTAAACTATATCGAAGAGAACCTAGGAGTGTATTACATCTTTTCTAAGGAGGATAACATTCCATTGGAACAAATTGATCTAGATGATGGTATGTGGCACATGCACTTTGATGGTTCATGCTCTAATGAAGGTAATAGAGTTGGCATTATCTTGATTTCTCCTGTGGGAAAAATCCATAACTTTTATTATAGGTTGGAGTTTTCTTGCACGGACAATGTCACTGAATTTGAAGCTTTATTATTAGACATTGAAAACCCCTATAATCTTGGTTGTGGTCACCTTTCAGTTTTTGGAGATTCCGAGCTTGTTGTGAACCTTGTACGTAAAATTTACTCTCCTAACAACAAGATGATGAAACGATACACCCAAACTGTTTGGGCACTTATATAGAACCTATTATATTTCAACATCACTCATGTTAGGAGGGAATTGAACTTAATGGATGATCGATTAGTTTTTTTGCCAACCTCCCCTAATCAACAACTTCTGCCACATAGACTTGATTGTACTTTTCAATATCTATATCATCCACATATTCCTGACAATATAGAATCTTGGTAGGTCTTCCCTAACGATGAGATGATTTTTGCTTTCATTCAAAATGAACCCTATAAGCCCAAGGAAATCATATCCATGGAAGATAACAAGATTCATAAAGGCTTGAATCCTCTAGAGAGTTCATTTTCATCAAGTGATGTAGGAAATAAAGAGAAACAAAAAGAAGAGGAGTCGAAAAGGAAGGTGGGTGAAACCATCTCCTTGAACATTGGGACACCCGAGTCTCCAAAGAATGTTAAAATAGGTGCCCGATGTTCCGATGGTAAAGGAATGAAGTTTGTTGAAATACGTGGTGAATTTCAATATGTTTTTGCTTGGTCTTACAAGGATCTTCGTAGTTTTGATCCTGGTCATATACAACATGTCATTCCCATAAAGGAAGGCATCAAAACCAGGTAGGAAAAAAAAAAAACCTGTCAACCCTACATTGGAAGCAACTATTTGAAGGAAGTTGGAAAAATTCTTGAAGGTTGGAATCACCTTTTGGGACAAGTACCCTGAATGGGTTTCCAAATTGGTTCATGTTCTGAAAGTCACTAATCATGTTAGCTTATGCATTAATTTTCGCACATTCAATCAAGCTATTATGAAATATCCCTTCCCTTCCCCTAATATGGAAATGATTTCGCAATAAGTTGTAAGGTCACAGATGATGCCCTTACTTGACAGTTTTTCTAGTTATAGTCAAATCAAGGTAAAACGAGCATATGAATATAAAACCACCTTTATCACTAATTGGGGTACCGTGACTTATGAACATATGTTTTCTGGCTTACCTGATGCAAGTACCACTTTTAAAAGACCTATACAAATAAATCTTGATGAACTGATCAGTATTCATATCTATCTTGATGATCTAATTGTATACGTTGAAGGGTTGTTAATTACCTCGGAGTTTCAAGTGTTATTTTGGGGTCCTTTCAAAATCGCTTTTGTCCTGGGTACTAACTCTTACATCCTAAAATATTTGCAGGAGCGATTATTCTCCTACAACACTAACGGTTCTCTCTTGAAACATTACATGGACCCAACTTGAAAAGTTTTAACGTTGTTTGGATTTTCTGTATATTAGTAGTCTAGCTCTGCTTTCATTTTTTTCACTATTTTTCATTTCTTCTTTATAATAGTTTGATTTCTGCTTTCTTTTTTTAACAATTTCCTGCTGCTTTTACATTTCTGTCACTTTATTTTTGCAATTTTAAATTTTGCAATGTAAATTTTGTCACGATTTTTATTGCTTTTTCGTCTGTTAATAGATTTTGGTCAAGTATAAGATGTTGGATCAGTTCTACCACAGTGAAAGTCCTGCAAGTTATTGTTAGTCAATAACAATCAATCTTACACAACTGTTATGATGTCCCCCTTGAAAGCACTTGAATTTTTTATCTGCTTTCACTGTTGTCTTATAAAGAAATTAGTTATCTCCCGCTTCTGCTTTCCATTTATTCATCCATTTGAGAATTTAAAACAACAAGTCCATAATTTTTCTCCTTGAAGTAAAGATAATATTTTGGTTGAATGATTATTCATACAGGGATAAACCTGCTCATACTTAACATTTTTCATGAGTTATTCCCAAATTCCTGATCATTTTTCCATTAAATCCGCTCATTTCCCCCTGTTGCATAAACTTCCTAGTTATATCATCTTGATCTGTTGTTCTTGGTCTATGAAACCATGTGTTTTGAGTTCTAAATTTGTTGACAACAAATTTCCCTGTGGAGTCGCTAGTTTGTTGATGATAAAAATCGCAACGAGAAATTCGCCCGCAAAGTATTGCTAAAGCCTATTATTTATAAGCTAATGATATATATAATACTAGTAGGTGGGACCCCCTTGTAGATTGGAGGATCAGATGAGGTTATTATTTTGATATTTATGTTGTTGTTCAACATTGCTTACAGGGTCCTACATGATTGATGATTAAATATTGGTTTTATTTGCGACATAATAGCGGTGGATAATGCGTATTATGTGTTGGTTTTGATTGCTCTAAGCTCTAAATTCCATATTGTATGAATGGCGTATATTCATTGTTATCACATGTATATTAGCACCATGATTTTTTACATGTTTCACCTGCACAAAACACACGTTACTCATGAGAAAAGATAAAATAAATATGGAAAAAATCCAAGGAAGAGGAGCTATCCTATACTATACTATGTTATGCTACATTATATGCAAATGGAATTAAAAGGGTTATTGTTAGTCCTAGCTAACAAAGTTAGTGGTTGTTCTATGTATTGAGTTATATGAAGGCATAGTCGATATGCATCATGGTATGCTTGGAAATGGTTAATGTGATATAGGGTGGCGCACTTGGCAAGTAATGGATGTTGGTTTCGATGCATGGATAAATTGAATGGATTAATTGATGGTTGGCTGGCATGTACTAAGTAATTGAATGCGTACAGGATGGAAGAGACATGCATTTATTGCACGTCACTCCATACCTCTCCCATTGGATGTCACCCTAGCTTGGCTATTGTTCAATCGTTGTTCGCTGTGGTTAAGCTTTGATTTCCAGGTAAGGAAAGAACTGCTCGACCAAGCTTGCATTTTTAAGGATTTTTGGTTACAGGTATGTCTTTTCCGGCATCCATGAACTCACTCTGGTTATGAAATAGATATTGGCTCGGTGATGTATTGGTCTGTGCTTTTCTTGAGTCTGGAAACTATGTAAACTTGTGATATTACTTTGGAATGGTTGGTTGTGTGTATTCATTGTAAATGAAAAAAATGGATAGTTGAACTCACGATTTCATTGATGATTTTGTGTGGTGGAAGCCATGAAGGCTCTCTATTGTCTTATGGGTTTTGGTTGAAGGGTTTCATTCGGTCCAGACTTGTTGACTATCTCCACACATGTTTTGTCACCATACCCAATCGTATTTGTTGTTATGGGGTTGCTGAGTTTGATTTTGAGCCACCTTATGTCACTGCATATCGTTTCACCTGGTTATGGGCTTGTTTATGTTATTGGTGTCTGCACAGTGGGTTATGATGGCTATTATGCCAAGAGGCTTGCCTTATGGTTGGTTGCTATTTCGTGGATCTGCTTTTATATCAGTATTATTGTTTTTTTTGGGGAGAACCATGAGGGTTATGCCCCGCGTGTTATCGATGTTATTTATTGACCAATGAGGAACCTCTACTCCTTTGTTCAAAACATCTCCTACCTGGTGTGAATTATCACCCTGTCTTGTAAACAAATGGTTATGTGGCCTGTGTGTCCACCGTGTTGTCTCAAAGGGTTCTCCTTTGCTGTTGGTGGGTTCAAATCCAGTCTCCTTATGTTGGTTCCACCGAGCGAACCCTTGATTACTCAGAGCCCACCCTTGATTATTCAAAGCCCAATTTTGATAAATGAACCAGTTGTTTTCCGGTCAAGCACATCGTTGACTATTATGAGTTGGTGGAGTATCGTCGAGAGTTGTTGATTATTGGTTGTTTCTGTTAATAACGTGGACAATGGTTTTTATGATTGGTGTATAATTGTTGTATTCTTTTATTGTGACAATTTATTCGATAGTTTAGCATGGTTTAATTTGGTTGATTTGAGAAATGGAATTGGGCATACAGTTGTTGCCTCCTTGTATTGGATTGATAACTCAACATCGTTTGATGTTTTGATTAAGAGTAATTAGACATGTACAGTCACATAAATGTTCTTGTGTTTTGAATGGTTTGTGTGTTCCTACAACATCGTATAAGTTGAAATGATGGTTGTTGTTACTCTGTGTTTAAATTGCAAATCCGGATTATTGCAATTTGAAATATTGATGATTGTGTTTTGGATGTCCATTGTGTATTTTTGATGGATATCATGCATCGTATCGTCGATTGCACCGTCAAAGATGGGAATGGGTTCTATAAAAGTATGGTTTCATTGCAATTTAATTGTTAAATTGAATTGAGGAATGGAATCAGGCACAATTTTAAAACAACTTGTGTCTGTGTTTGATTTGAAGGATTAATTTATGACAATGGTTGATGGTTTGGATGCTGAACAGAGTTTGATACAAATGACCGTGTGTTCACTGGAATTGTGTTAAATGTTAAAAAGAAGAAGTGAGAGGAAACAAAATTCTTGTACAGGTTGTTTTGGAAGGCATAATATTTTGAGTATGATGACACTGTGATTAATTGAAAATGTTAAGGATTAAAATGTGAACAATGAGAAATTTTAAACACACAGTAATGGTTAAATTATACACAGAAATTGTTTAATTGATCACAACAATTATTTGGTTAGTGTTGGATCATTTGCATTAAATATAGAATTGTTTTATGGAGTACTTAATTGATTTTATGAACAATATCTGCTTTTTTCCCCTACCATTATTTCACTTTTCGCTAATTACAACCCCCTCGCCTTCCCATATTCATTACTCACTCCTTGTTCCTAAAATTTAATTACAATTAAGAGGAACTCTGTATTATGACAATTTAAGATAGATTACAATGATATATTATGTGGTTTATATTACAGTTGATTGTTTGTCGTCTATGAGTAGTAATCATGATCTTTTCCCCCCTCGTTTTGACATTTTTTCTCTCAATACAACCCATCACATATCCCAAAACCTTTTCTCACCCCCTGCTCATTGACAACGATTAAACAATTTATATGGATTGGATTGCATGAGTCTGATATGTTGTTCAGTAAAAAACTATTTCATATTTTAAAAATATTTTTCATGTATGGTTGTTACATAAACTATTTGATAATCAATTATGCATACATGAATGGGATTTTTCAGCCGAAGTAGCCATGGCAGAGGTAACCGGGGAAGAGGTAATTGGAATAGGGGCCCTAGAAGGCCAAGATTCTCCATACACTTTGATGTTGACTCGCAAGTGTTAGGCCATCTATTTCAAGTTGGGTTCTTTAATTGGATTGGGCAAGGAGTGGTCCAACCTAGGCTTGAAAGGCCTCCCTTCCAAGCCCCATAGGCCCCTGGTGTCCTCGTGCATCCTCATGTCTCACTATAGCCTAAAGTTCCCGAGAATGACAGATGGCAAGAGATTGTCCACCCGACAGTCTCCCAACATTGTGGTTGGCCTAACTTGTCGTTAACTTATCCCCCACCCATCAATAAAATTGTCCAAGATGCCCTTGTCCACTCACCAGTTCAGTCTTCCCTTGCAAGTAAAAGGTTGAAAACCGAGGCCCACCATGCCCCTGACAAAGGAAAATCCATTGTTGCCCCTTCCTCATCCTCCAATGGCTCTGATAAATCCATGTCCTCCCACATGCATTTGAGGGATGATTTCTCTCATGGGATCAACGAGATTAGGCCTAAAGGCTCAGTACAACCTAAGGCAAATTTAGAGATATCAAAAGGTGACAACAACAATAAGGGGAAGATTGCATCTCAGAGTGGAAAATATGGATTTTAAGTTTTTATTTATTAATTGTTGAGAACAGTTGACTTCTGAATTTTTTGGACAACATACTATTTTTGGATATATCAATAATATATTTTGGAAATAATTTCAAATATCATTGAGATAAATTGTCAAATATGAATGTGATGATGGGAGTCACAAGGAGGGATGTTTTGTTTTATTAACTAGTTGTGTTATGATTGTTAAAAGCTAAAGGAAGTCACAAGGGCTCCCACCTACTAGTTATTATAAATTTAAAAACCCTTATTATGATTTATTACTTTTCCCCCTAACTAAAAGTTGGTTGAGTTTTAGTTAACTTAACTAATGAATTAGTTCAACTACTTCAACCAATTATATTTTGATTAAAGGCAAAAGGAAAGGGAGGAACACAAGAATGAACAGAAGAAGAAGCATACTAAGGTTTGCTCTTTGAGTTTTGTTGAGATAATTCGGTTTTCATTCATTCCTTAATTCATTAGAAGCCTAATTATTTTTTGTGATAGCAGGGTCCTATTGTAGACAACAAGATTTAGGGCTAAATTACATCATTCAGACACTTGTTTTTCAGAGGTGTTGATCTATCTTTGATAGTCTGTGTAGACTTGTCTGTGTAGACTTGTCTGTTTGTGAATTAGTTTTCATGACTGACAAAGGATATTGTGCATAGTCTAGAGGGAAGATATCTGTGGAAAGCTGATCCAACTTTTCAAGTTCAGTTTTTCGTTTTCTATCAGAAGTCCTTTTGTATGTTTCATCGGGGACATCTAAGTTTGACTTTGGTCCAAAACTTCTTCAGGAAATTTTGTAAAGAGAACGATTATTTGATGAATTGGAATGAAATAAATGATTTATTTATGTCTCATATGTGTTGGTTATTGACTTAGTGTTTTTACTTATGTCTCTATGTTTATTTCAACATCTGATATATTCAGAAAATTACATAAAAAATGATTTTTTCAGCAAGCTTTTAATTATAAATAAACAACCTAAGCACTTGTAAACAATACTTGTGAATTAGGATATCGGTTTTGATGGCTATAAACATAGGGTGATATTCCTTTCTATCTTGATTTAGCCAAGAAATATCTGAAAATGTTTGAGTAAGATCATTTCATATCTTTTCCTCAACACATACCTCACCCACGTGGTTGGTGAAATGAATGGGATTTCGGGACTTCGGAGGATTCGAGGTGATTCGAAAATCCTCGAAGTGCCAAAGTGCATGAGTATATCCTAGCCGTTAGTGTTGGACACACATACCACACTTAGAGGGGGGGTGAATGAGTGTGGGGATCTTTTTCCCAAAACTTCCCTCTTGCACAAAAAATCCTTAGTTAACATTCAACATTTTCTCATTACTCATTGTTGTCATTTATAATCATTCATATGTGAATACATATCAGCAACATATATCAACAACATATCATCAACAAATCATCTCCAAAAGGAACACAAAGAACACAAGATGTATGTCCAATTTTTCTTTTTATTATGGACTTCAATCCGGGGGTTTTTCAGCAACAACTGAATAGAGTACAACTCTACAAGAGCATCAGATATATATGAAAGACCCAACTTACATTCTCAGAACCAACTAAGATGAGGAAAAAATCAACATATATCAATTTGTCAACACAAACAAGTGCATCAACCATGCACCAACCTGTGCCAAACAACTTGTAATCAACCTGTACCATAAACAAGTGCATCCAACCATGTACCAAGTATATACCAATAATGTGTCAACTACTCATCAACAATGAATCATCAATATGTACCAACATCATCAACTATACACCTCATGTATGTTCCAACTCATCAATTGCTTGTCTCAACCATGACTAGTTTTGGATTAGTCAACAACCCCAACTTGAAATAATCATAACTTTGTACTTGTAATGAAAAAATATATGAAACTGATACACAATTTTCTTCAGTTTATTTTATGCAATTCCTCCAGGTGGCACTAATTTTCACCTCTCATAAAAGGAGTTATATAAAAAATGGCATACCTTGATGAATTCTGGATTATTCTAGAGAGCGACCTTGTAGAGCGTTCCTCGCAAAAAATATTCATTGAATTGATATGAAACTATTAAAAAACATAATACATACTGTACCCTAACCAACACATTTGGTCTCACTAAATTTGGATCTGTTATTAATAAGTTATGACGTTTTTACCCGAAACACCTGTTTTTGACTAGTTTCAGGACTAGCCACAAACCCTATTTTCCATGGAGTGTAACTCCCAAAATACAATGACCCACAAGCTGAATTTGTTACCACAGATACTTGGATATGTTTCCTCTTTTCCATATCAATCCCATGGTCTGAATCATTATAGAAAAAAAATTATAGATAAAATGGTGAGATGACCTGTAAATAACATACCTTAGAAAGCATCATGAAAATAATTTATCCTCCCTTCAATCCCGGACCTCTTTTCTTCACCTTCCTTTTGGAATTCAGCTTAGATATCCTTGGTTACCTCAGTTACCTGTATATCTTCAATATTCTCAAGTGTTCCACACCAAAAATTCTCAAGAAGCTCTCACAAGAAGCTCTCCATAAATACTCCAAAAGATATTCTCACAAGAAGCTCTCCATTGATCCACAAAAAGGATGATCTACAAAAGACCATTTCTATCTTATTTATACTTTCATAATCTAGGTCACTTAACCCATTTTTAGGTCACTTAACCCATTTCTAGGTCCCTTAATCTCTTTTCCTTATTTTAGGGTTAACCACTTTCCATAAATAGAAATTTCTCCAATACTTTATCATTTAAATATTCCTTCTTGATTTTGTCACCTTACTTTATCATTTCTTGATTTTGTCACTTCTCTTGATTATTTAAATAATCCACCTTGACTTTGTCACCTTACTTTATCATTTAAATAATGATTTCTCCTTTTAGGTCACTTAACCCATTTCTTGGTCACTTAACCTATTTTCCTTATTTTTAGGGTTAACCACTTTCCATAAATATAAGGTTCTCCAATACTTTATCATTTAAATATTCCTTCTTGATTTTGTCACCTTACTTTATCATTTCTTGATTTTGTCACTTCTCTTTATT